>RDSH01000223.1:0-32343 GCA_009428295.1 Tilletia walkeri
CGGCCGAAGGTCCGGAGCTAGTCGTAGTGAGTACCGAAGTGGATACCGAAGTGGAAACCGAAGTCTGAGGCGTCGGTGAGCGTAAGAAGTCCAGTACCGAAGTGAGTACCGAAGTGTCGGACGTCGGAGATATGGTCGGGGATATGACCAGTGAGTGAACCGTGTTACAGAATGGGTGGAGTGGAAGAGCGATGAGAGAATGAGATCGAAAAGGAAGTACCGAAGTCAAGGACGAAGCCAGGGTAGAGCGCGGGAACCGACGGAGAAAGGTGCGCCTCTGATGCAACGCGGATGTGAAGCTCTCAGATTGCGGTGGGGCGCGAATGTTGAGATAGGGTTCGGCGACCAGGAATGGCATCTCCGGAGAATCCAGGATGGGAGGAACTCGGAAGTACCAACGTCGATGGAGAAGTGCAGTAGAGCCGAGATATGCGAGCAGAGTTATGCCGAAACGGCGCAAGTGCGGCATAGGAGGTTCGGAGTCGCCGCGGAACTGCGGATCGAAGAATCCGACGATTTGGAGTCGGGGGAAAGAGCATGGTCCGAGTGAGTCTGTTCGCCGGGTAGGGGCGTGCGACTTTAAGCGACGTACAGGGTCTGGCCATGCACCATTGTCTCGCCTGTATCCAAGCCGCGTGCACCCGCTGTAGAGACAGGTCGGCCGTAGCCGAGCGACCAGAGATCAAAAGCAGGTTGCCGCGCGCCACCATCCAAGCCTTGCGTAGACGCTCGATCGCCAGATCCAAGGAATCCATGTGTACCCGCTCGCGCGATACGTCGCTGTTGATCGCAGCCCTATCAGCAGCACTGGTACTAGCCGTCGACGGACATATGGTCATATCCTCCAATCGCCACCGGTCCGAAGCGTTGGCCGATCGTATGGTCGGAGCAGGTTCTCCCTTGATGTTTGGAGCAGGGGTTGCTGAGAGCGCCGTGGAATTCGAAACACGTGTAACTGGGGCGAGGGGTGAAGCCACGGAGACCGACAGTGACAGAGGAGTGTCTGATGCCGGCGACCAGGGAAGCGGAGAATCGAAAGATGGCGACGAGCGTGGTAAAGCCGCAGTAGAGGCGATAGAAGGAGGACTGGTGATCGAAAAGCATGTCGCTGGCACAGGGTGGTCATGGCGTCTTGATGCCGCTGTGCGCAAGGACAAATCACGTACGACCTCTCCATAAGGCCGACCAAGAGGTGATGATGGCGTCGATGGCCTCGTCGAAGCCGCCGGTGATGCCAATGCCATCACGGTCTGTGACGGCGATGCTGCTAGTGCGGGTGTGGCGGAGTACCATGAAGAGCTCGTATGCGGCTGTGTGAGACGTGGAGTGGCTGCGGAGGAAGATGCGGGGGACACCGCATGGAACGAAGGAGGCGAGGCAGTGCGTGAGGTTGAGATAAGAGAAGGAGGTGATACCGACGCAGCCGAAGGAGAGGTAGATGCAGGCGATGGCAACGTAGATGATACCGGAGTTTCTGGCGCTACGGAGGAAAGGAAAGACGCAGACGAAGTGGTCGGATCGAGGTTAGGCGATGATGCCGATAGAGAAGAAAGTGGAGAAGTGAGTACCGAAGTACGGTCGAAGAGGGTGGAGACCGCAGAGGAAGCGGAAGGACGAGAGCCAGAGGTGGATGCAGATGATGACGCCGCAGACAACAGAGGCGAAGAAGGGACCGACGTCGAAACCGGAGTCAGGAACGAGCTGCCGATGGGCGTCGAAGGAGCATCGCTGACGGAGTCGGACGGAGAGGTAGTGGATGCTAAAGTGGTACGTGCCGGCGAGGAAGATCCGGAACGCAGGATCGGGGTTGAGGCGGACGAAGAGGGTACCGAAGCCTGAGAGTGAGGGAGATTGTCGGTGACGGAGCTGCGCGCGATTGCCTCTCGTTCTTTCGCTTGCATCCGTGCGAGGAGGGCGAGCATGAGTTGCCGCTGCTCCTGTAAGTTGGCTCGAATCGAGGCGAAGACTGCGGCCTCGCTTGACGGACCGGCGGCAGTACCGTTCGGACGAGGGGGAGGTGTAGTACCGCCGGCCATCTTTGCTGGAGTTGGCGGAGTAGAAATAAGGGTAAGGAAGACTGTGAAATGGAATGTAAAGAAGGTAGGTGTGGGAGATGAGGAGGGAAGAGAACGTGGGCAGTGGGCTGCTTCACTTGCGTCGCTCGCTCAGCAAAGCCAATCGACTCTCATCACCATGTACTAAACAGCTAAGAGCAGCTGCTTAGCAAATAGTAGAGACAAGAGATGTGATGATTGATGATGAACGAAAGAGGGAAAGAATACAAGTGAGGGAGCAGAGAGGTGAGGAGCTGCTGTTGCTATGCAGAGGTCAAGGGAGATGAGAAAGGAAAAGGGAGAGGAAAAAGGAAAAGAGAAGGAGATAAGATAAGATAGTGAGACCACGTGGGATAACCACGTGGAGCTATCTATCACAAGTGCAGACGTGCAGGAGTGGACCAGAGGGGGAGGTGTTTGTAAAATTGATACTATGTACACGCAATGGGGCTGCAAATTTTTCCTCTGGCGATATGCCTTCAACTGTCCCTGTTTGTCAATTTCTTTGAAACCTATTCCTCTTTATCATTATCCTTGGAAAACTGTCCCTGTTTGTCAAATTTCTCGGTTTCTTTTTTTTTTGCTACTATGTCTGCGATTTGATTCGCGGGAGGGCCCGTGGCCGATTCCCGAGTAGAGCCCGAGAAGAGAAGTAAGATACAGCAGGCCTAGACAGGGGAACGGAGAGGTGAGGGAGCAAAGGGGCACAGTGGATGGGTATGGATGAGTCATGAGAGGGGTGTAGGCGCGCAAGAGAAGAGCAAAACCCAGGGAGCAGAGAGCATTGCCGCGTGTGAGAGGCCAGTGGGTGAACTCCGGGCGGTGGAAGGCGACAGGCCATAGCTCCAGAAACGGCCGGGGTAGGGCGACTTCGCGGCAAGCATTGAGGGAGAAGAGGTCGTGAGGACAGAGACGAGAGTCTCAGAGTGAGGCTGAGGAGCCGGGATAGCGACCGGGCACCGCAGGAGGGCCCTTCGTCAAGAAGTGGCGCGGCGGTGCCAGAAAAGGTTGCGGTAGGCGGCGGGGCTCAGTCGCGACTCCGGGACGGCAGAGAAGAGGAGGGAGCCGGAGAGAGGCTCGACCACCAGAAACGTGCCTCCGGTCACCCAGAGGCGGGAAAAAGTGCGCTGAGCCAAATCGCGAGAGCTTCCGGTGTGGCGAAGAGCGCGTGCCCAAGCGGCGGTGAGGAGTTCGCCAGCGAGGGCGGAGGCCCGGGAAAGAACGTCCAGGCGCGTGCAGTGGGCGAGATCTGGCGCGCAGTTCTGCGGTGAAGCGGCGAGGAAGGCTTCGTGGCGGGCCTGGTAGAGAACATGAATGACCACCGATCGCCACAGCGCAAACCGAGGACGAAGGCCCGGAGGGATTCCCCAGCCCGCGATGAGGTCGGGAGCAGTGAGAGAGGGCGGAAGGAGGCAACCGAGAGCGCGCAGAAGCGGGATGCAGGCGGTCCAAACCGCTGCGGCAGCAGGACACGTGAAGTAGCCGTGGGTCGCACTGTCGGGTCGACGTCCGTGGGTAGGAGACCCGGGCCGCGGGGCAGGATCGTTTTCTCGCAGGCAGCCTAAGGGGCAGTCAGCGGGGGCGTTATCAACGAAATGCACCCGCACATTGCGATTGAGAACGAGTAGTGTGGTGGTGCGGACGGCTGACGAGAGAGGTAGACGCGAAATCCCGGACCACACGCCTTCCCATACTGGAGCCGATAGGGGCGTGCCGGGGATAGGAGGGTCAGCCCAGTCGGGACGGCGAGGTTTCGTGGCCTGGAGAGCGCGCCGAACGGACGCGGTGGAGGTGAGGTCCAGGCGCTGGCCGCATACCGTGAGGAGGTGCCAGGGGAAAGCGGTCGCCAGCGGGTCTTGTCGGAGAGGGCACCATCCAATCGAGGGGGAAGCGGCGGCCGAGCGGAGCGGAGCGTGGGCGTCCACTTGGCTTAAGGTTTCCAGCGTCCGTCGCACCGAAGGCGGAAGCGCGGTCCAGTACGCGGTCCAGATCCCCGCCAAGCCCGGTCCGCTTAGGGGCCGCTGCTGGGAGAACGGCGAGGCGATCCCGTTCTTGACCACCGATCGGCCGGGTGGAGGGCCAAGGGGGTGCGAGACGGTGCGCTGGCGGCCGCCAATATGAACCCTGCATCGCCAGAGAACGTCCCCCCACGTGATCCAATCTTGACGCCGCAAGTCGCCCAGTTTGGCGGATGTAAGCGTCGGCCAGTCTTCAGACGGCGGCCGGCGCCCAGGGCATGCGCCACGGAAGAGTGAGTAGAGCCGCCGCCGGTAATGAGACCCAAGAGGGGTCGAGGCCTAGAGCCAAAGCATGAGCAAGACGGCCAAAGAATCCGTCGGCACGCGTCTCATACTCTCATCGGACTTCAAGGCGCGGTACGTGCGACGCGCGAAGTAGGAGCAGGGCAGGGCAGGCATGGTGTCGGGCGGCGAGGTAGTGTACGAGGCCAGCGCGTAGCCAGGCCCCAAGCCGATCGTCAGCGAGGAGGTAGCGTCGGATGAAGGAGATGGACAGGGCGGTCGCCATGGCGTCGGCCGAGATTTCTCGAACAAGTTCAAAGACAAAAAAAATAAAAATGGCTTTAGTTTTTCAATTCCCGTTCCGGCGTATGTATCATGTTCCCAAGGGCTTTTAAGAATAATGCGGAAATTTTCCTTTGCTATTTCCCAATTCAACGGTCAACACTCATAGACAATAGCACAAAGCCGCTTCATTATTGATTGATTGCTGTTCTTCGATTCGTGAAAGGAGTTCGTGAGGTACTACACATAACATCATTGGTTAGATCTGCATGAAATGGATGAGGAATCAAGAAGCTGTAAAGAAGCCACAATGGGAAAGCCTTCACCATCTATGCCGCAGCGGCGACCTCGTGCAAGTAGATGCCGAGCAATTTGGTGCCCTCGATGTAGTTGGTGAGGTCGAGCTGAAGGTTGAAGCGAGCGTTTGTTCAGTGCTATGAATGACAAGCCTTTTTGAAGATACTTTGTTGAAAACTCACCTTCTCGTTGGTGCTGTGGGCACCGTCGTCGGCACGGCCCATAGGCAGGAGCATGGTGTTGGTCTGTACAAAGAAGAAAGGAGGCAAACCAATTCTGTTAGCTGCTTTCTAATAGAATCTGATGAGAAGCACTTACCTTGAGCAATTCCGAGAACGTGACGGCAACAGGGATAGAACCACCCTCGCGGATAAGATCGGGAGTCTGGTTGTAAATGCGCTCGGTGGCCTTGGAAGCGGCAACGAAGTTGAAGTGCTGCGCGACAAAACAGATACGAAGAGAGAACAGGTCAGCTTTACTTTCCAACAATGTCGGAGCTTAGTTATATGCTCACGTTAGGGTCGGCGTAGAAGGGCTTGGCGCCAGAGTCGAGCCAGATCTTGATCTGGTTGCGCGAGTTAACTACAGGCGGACGAGGGGAATCCGATCAGTTTTCGTGGTTCGAGAAGGAAACGACATGTATACTCACGTTTCTTGAACTCGGCGTTGACGTATTCGACAACAGCCTTCTCAACAGCCTCGGGGGTCATGTCGGGTACGAGACGGATGGAGAACTTGCCAGTGACCTTAGCTGGGATGACCGTCTTGAAACCGGGCTCAGCGAAGGCACCCTCGATACCGTGCAAGCTTAGCGAGGGGTAGCGCATACGACCCATGAGAACCTTGGCCTTGTCCTGGCTCAAGGTGGTGGTTGAACCGGTGGCGTTGTCGATGTCGGAGATCGCAAAGTCCATGACGTCGTATCGCTTGGACTCCTCTTCGGTGAGCTTGGAGACCTGCTCCGTGATACCAGGTACGAGGATCTCTCCCGAGGGGGAGACGAGCTTGGAGAAGATCTGGACGAGATCGGTCATGGGCTCATGGACGACACCGCCGAACAGGCCGGAGTGAAGGTCGCGTGCGGGACCAGAGACGGAGAGCTTGAAGGCGGCCAGACCACGGAGACCGTGTGTGAGACAGGGCTTCTTGGTTCCGAGCCAGTAGTTGTCTGAGAGGTGGGAATTGCGAGCGATAGGAAATACAAGGACGTCAGTGTCTGTTGCTCGGAGCTAGATCGGTCCAATTCGAGTGAGGGAACTTGGGACCCCCCGCACACACAATGATGGATGCCAAGACCAGCATTCCAACTTCTCACCTGAGATGCAGACAGCGTCGACACCCTTGAAGAAGCTGTCCTTGTGCTTGATGATGAGGTTGTCCAGGCCGATAGATCCAGACTCCTCCATACCTTCGAAGCAGAACTTGATGTTCACGGGGATGTCTGCGCCAATCTGCTTGTGAGCCTCGATGACGTTGAGCCAGCCGAGGAGAGGACCCTTGTCGTCGGTGGAGCCACGACCGTAGAGACGACCTGTCTTCTCGTCGTGGATAAGCTCGAAGGGCTCGGTGTTCCAGCCATCGGACTTGAGTGCGGGCTAGAGAGAAGTACAATGATGCGGAGCATGGATCTAAGCTCAGCCTTCTACAATCTCAGAGCGGAGGAAAACAAGGTACTCACCTGGACATCGTAGTGGCCGTAGATGAGAATGGTGCGCTTCTTGGGGTCTTCTCCGTAGTTTCCGAGGATGACGGGGGGAAGGTCGACTTCTTGTCCGTCGAGGTTCTGCTTGCCCAGCGGGTAGAGGTCAGCGGTGGCCCCGAGCTTCTTGAGCTCGGCGAGGAGCCAGTCGCCCATCTCGTGCACCTTGGGTCGGTACGAGGCATCGCCAGAGACGGACGCGATGGCGACTGCGGTTGCGAGTCGCTGGATGAGCGCGTCCTTGTTCTGGTCGATCTGCTTGAGGAACTTCTGCTGTTCTTCGGCTGACATTGTTGGCTGTGTTGTGTGTGTGAATGTGTGTGTGGGAAGGGAGAAGGAAGGATGAACGTGGTGGTGAGCAAGGAAGATAGAGTGAAGAAAGGAAGAAAGAAAGCCCGTGCGCCCAGACGCCGATGCAGGATGATGTAGCTTTGATTATGTAAGCAGCGCAAGATAAGAGATAAGACAGCGAGCGAGAATTTTCGAAAAGAGAGAGTCTCAAAAACGGTCGGTTTTTCCTGGGACTCAACATCGACCTTCTTGACTTGGGGGGAGACCGTTGGACCTTTCTCCATCCATCAACCTGCGAGTCTCTATACGTACATACACTCGCTAGTACACAAGAGAGAATGACTGGGGATTCGAGGCAAAATGCGAGTGAGTATACGAGCCCGTGCCGTTGAGCCAAGGGCTTCCCGCCTCGAGCAGTCTTGCAAAGGACGAAGTCCGCCGTTCCTGCAGACCCAAGCTCACCTTCAACAACCACCCGCAGCGAATAATGAGCCTGGCAGGGCTCTTGACTCACTGACTCGCTGCGCTGAGCCTCATTTAGGAAGAAGTGAAGACACTCCGATGTGCATAGCTAACTGATTCCTCCCGCTCTTTGTGTGTGCGCTCTGCTCTTAGCCTCTGCCCTTGCCCTAGCCACAGTGCTCCCTTATATCCCGTCCGCGCCGATCTCCGACAAAGAGCACACGCCCGCCTACCTGCCATTTCTGTTTGTTGCGGCTCTTGTTGTTCATCCAACACACAGCCTCGCGTCGCGTCGAGGGCGTCAAAACTGGCTGTTGCTGTTTCTCTTCCTTCACCTCTTCCAAGTCTGTTCCGGCCAGTTCCACCCACAGGCTCATCCTTTCCTCTTCCTTTTTCGACTCTCTCCTTTCACGCAGCAGGATCTGCGCCTAAACAGGATCGTCCATCCTTTCCTCTTCCTTTTTTCGACTCCCTCTTTTCACGCAGCAGGATCTGCGCCTAAACAGGATCGCCCTTTACTTCGCACTTCATTCGATCGCGTTCTCAAACATCACTACGTAAACCATGTTGTCCAATCTGAACCCCAACACAAGGACGAAGCGGGTGTCTTTCGCCAGGCTGGCCATCTGCCTGGCTACCGCACTCTGGCTCTGCCCTTCGGTCGAAGCCATCCCTGTCGTCGGCACTGCTTCCAGCATCGCACTCCCATTCGGTCTGAATCTAGGCGACCTACCCGTTCCAGCAGGTCTGGGGCTGGACAGTATTCGCTCGATCGCTGAAAACTCCACGACTGTCCAGCAGAGGCCTCACACTGTGCCTGCCGCCAAGCCCACAGCTCAACATCAAAGCCAACCCTTGTCCACGGCCATCATGAAGACCGTCCAGCAAACTTTCCCTCCAAATGCTCAAGCCTCAGCCACGAGCTCTATCGAGAGACCCCCACCGACAGCTCAGAACAAAACTCAAGTCGCGACCGCAGCTAACTTCCAGGCCGTGTCACAAAAGGCCCAAAGCTTCGCCAGTTCCTCCTCTTCCGCTGATGTAGACAACAAATACGCAGCCTTCCGTCTGACCTCGAACCAAGCATCCTACGGTCCCTCCGATGTCCGCGCCGATCTTCGCCGCATCATGGCCTGGGCAGGCGATACCGGAAACCTCAATAAAGCCCAGGAGGACGAAACCGTGGCAGCAATCCTCTCCGTCGCGGCGCGCTACTACCCGGAACTACCCACCCGAGCCATCTGCCGGGTGCTCATGGCAGACATCAAAGCCGAGAGCGATTTTGCGCCTCGACTGGTCTCCCCTGGTCGATTGGACAGTGGTGATTCTTGGGGTCTGATGCAGGTCAGTCCCGATGGACAAAGTCAAGAGCTGAATCTGTTCAAGAACCACGCTCGGACAGCGGGCAACTCCTTCTCCTGGGTGTACCAACCTAGCAAAGGTATGACCATGATAGCTCAGCCAGGGATGCCCAATGCAGGTCCTCTACTCGATTGGAAGACGGGTCAGGAGATGGATCTCGCGTCTTTGACAAAGCAGGACCTCTTCCGCCCATGGGTCAACATCCACGTCGCCTCTTGGATCCAGACCAACTTGGCCCGAACGAGCTCCGAAGACCCATCAGGATGGGACGCGATCGCTCGCGCTTCCCAACGAACAACGATCTCAGCACAGCAGCTACTCGCAGCGCAACAAGACGGCGGCGATAGTGGTTCCGACAGTGGTGGCAGCCTGCTTTCGCTCAATATCGCCGGCATCAAAGTGTCCATCCCCAACCTCAAATCGCTTCATCTCTCCGACCTAGCCAAGCAAGCCTCACTCCTTGTAGGAGGCTCACTACCACGGAGCGTCAGGACGGGGCTGGGATCTTGGGTTGCTGGACCTGCTACCACGGGCGAAGGCAGCTTTGAACAGAACGGGGACGACATCAGCAAGCAGTACCTCCGAGCCATCTCGGACGGTGTGGGGGCCATCTACAAGCAGACCGTCAAGACGACATGGCTCAACGGACTCAAGCTCAACGCTGGTCTGGTGGACTATCGACCTTGAGTTTGCTGCTTTTCTGACTGCGGGTTACGTGTCGGAAATGGGCTTGTCTAGGCATGTAGTCTCGAGCATGTATAGGACAGCGAGGAGGGAAGGAGGCCACCGTCTTTCGTTCGGGACTGGCTCCCGAGCTCGTGCAATAGAAACGCTCACTGGTGAGACGATTCCGCTATCTCGGTAACTGAAGCAACTCAAGCAAGTGATGAAGCAAGAAGATGCAGAAGGTACCCGCGAAAGTGTACGTAGACTGTAGAGTGACTCGAGCCATTTCGCCTATCCAAGGAAAACCGTAACATTGCAAAGGCAACTTGTGAAAAGAGAGAAAACCCATATGATTGCCATGAGCCTATGCTTGACTCGATTGGCCTGATCTAGCCGCGGAAGAACTTGCTGGGCACAAAAGGAAGCTTGGTCACTTCAGCTTCCCGAATCTTGTTCCGAACGGACACCCTGAGCTTGGTTCCAGCCTTGTGGGATCCGTTCGCGACCAAAGCCATGGCGATGTTCTTGCCGAGAGTGGGGGATGGAATGCCGGATGTGACCACGCCTAAATTTCGAAGGTGGACACAGACTGATCAGAAACGGGCTGGGTCAGTCGCATAATCTATCTTGGGAGACTACTCACCGATCGGTGATTGTCCGTCTTCAGCGAGAACAGGGCAGCCCTCGCGCGCAGAGGGACCTGCTTCGATGATTAGGCCAACACGTCGGCGGGGCGGGCCTTCCTTCAACTCCTTCAGAACTCTTTCGGCGCCCAAGAAGTCAGCCGATGCCCTCCTGTCCTTGCCTGTTCAATTCCAATGCAGTCAAAAGGGCAAATAGTGAGCAATGCAAAGCCAAGATCTCGGCAGCAAAAACCCATGTTGCGACTTACCGACGACCCAAGCCAAGGCACCCTCGATAGGGCTGACGCTCTCGTCGAGGTCGTGGCCGTACAGGCACATTCCTGCTTCCAGTCTCAGACTGTCTCGAGCGGCCAGGCCAGCTGGCTGTGTGGGCTCAATGGCCAGGAGAGCTTCGGTGACTGCCTCGGTGTGCTCCGGGGGAATAGAGATCTAGAAGACAAGAGTGCGAGTGCAGTGTCAGATTTAAGGAAAGACGCATATCTGTTCGAAGCAGGAGAGCTGAGAAGCATACCTCGAAGCCATCTTCGCCAGTATATCCCCCTCGGGCGATGTGACATTCGACCCCCTTGACCTTCGCGTAAGCGCTCTTGCCGAAGGTGAGTGTCTGCAAGTCGAAACCGTCGCCGACAAGCTTGGCAAGCACTTCCGCTGCTTTGGGACCCTGGAGTGCTACCAAGCCCCAGCCGTCGAGAATCTCGTGCTTGACCTCGCCCTTCGAGCCGGCCTCGTTCTTGCTCCACTCAGCCAGCTGAGCCTCGAACCACGCCAAGTCCTCGGTGCGTCGACCGGCGTTGGTAACGACATAGAAGCGATCATCGGCGTGTTTGGTTACAACGGTGTCGTCAAGGATCCCGCCCTCGGCGTTCAAAAGGACCGAAAGCGTCGACGAAAAGGGAGTAAGAGTTGAGAGCGACGAAGGCGTGAGCTTTTGGAGGAAGGCTAGTGCTCCAGGACCGGAGAAGCTGTGATCAGGTCTAATCAGCAAAAGGCACTTGAAGCGGACGAGCACTTGGCATTGAATGGCTCAAACTCACAAGTGCTGGACCATGTGCCCTACATCGAACAGACCGCACTCGTTCCGGACATGGTGGTGACTGGCTATCTGGCCTGTGCCGGCGTATGTGAGAGGCATCTCATAGCCGCCGAAGGGCACAAGTTTCCCCCCGAGCTTCTTGTGGAGCTCGTACAAGCCGGTGCGCGCCAGCTTTGCTTCATGGAAGGCCGCGCTTGAGGAGAAGGCCGCAGATCTCGAAGCTTGCTGGGCCGAGAGGAGCGCACGGACGGCAGGCACTCTACTTGGGCAAGCTGCTGAGGCCACTCGGCTGAGAACGCGGGTTGAGGTCGTGTAAGAAAACATGCTGTATCCACGATCGATGTTCGGGAAGCTAAGTGGGTGAGAGCGGCCAGGGAAAGAGATAGAGCAGGCGCAAAAAGCACAACGATGTGGTGGTCAAGGCGAAGGACACTCGGACATGCGACCTGCGGGGATTTAAGAAGGATTCAAGAAGACCGCAGTGAACAGCAGTGCTTCGCCGTCACCCTCATCGTTAGGGAACTACATGCTGGTGCTGGCACTTCCTACTTCATCTCATCCCGCCATCCATTAGCCACGTCACCCGCGCGCGCATCACGCCCCGAGTCTTCTGATGGCAGGAACAGCAGCGACTCACCCCGTCGCTCGAGGCGCCCTCATCGTCATCGAGGGACTGGACCGGAGCGGAAAGAGCACACAGGTCAGCCGGCTGGCCCAAGCGCTGGGCGCGTCAGAAGGCCAAGCCCGTGTTGTCAAATTTCCTGGTATGTTTAGTGAGAGAGGACACATACGAGCTGGCTGAAGGACCTGACGCGACGCATTCTTTCTCTTTACAGAACGCACGACGACTGTAGGCCAAATGATCGACGGCTATCTGACCAGGAAGGCCGAGGTTGACGACCGCGCGATTCACCTCCTCTTCTCTGCGAACCGCTGGGAGGTTGTGTGAGTCAGGAATCGTCGAAGTGGCTCTCTCCCGGGAAAGAACGAATGCTTATCACTTCCGTGCATTGCGGTGTCTAGACCGTCAATCCTGCGCGACCTAGAGGCAGGGAAGCACATCATTTGCGACCGGTATGCTTTCTCTGGTATCGCATATTCCTGCGCCAAGGTAAGGATCTATGAATCCTGTCAGTGAATTCTTCGACTCATTTGGCTCACTGGTCTGATGTGCTGCTATGCGCGAAATTTCTCCACTCCTCCAATCGATTGACTTTCCAGGGCCTGCCATTCCAGTGGTGCCTCGCTCCCGACGCAGGTCTGCCGCTGCCCGACTTGACCCTCTTCCTCTCTCTATCACCCGAAGTAGCTGCCCAGCGCGCAGCTTATGGGCAGGAGCGCTACGAGGTCCCCGCTTTACAAGCCAAGGTCCGGGATGTCTTCAAGGATGTAGGGGCCGAGCTGAACCGAGTCCATGGCCAGGAAAGGGAGGCATGGACCCAGATTGATGCTGGGCGCACTATGGACGAGGTCGAGGCGGATCTGTGGAGGCATGTGAAGGGCGTAGCAGAACGAGTGCAAAGAGATGGTCAGGGAGTAGGAAAGCTTTTCGTAAATCCTGCTGTACGAGAGTGATCAAGTGCAGCAATTCTCGCCTATCTTGCTTTCGGGGCTGCAGGTCAGGTGATCCTTCCGGTGAGCTGTGATGCGCGCCTCCAGCGGCGGCTGCGCAAGTTTTGGCTGCGCAACTGAGTGCGGAGGCACAGGGTAAATGCAGATTGTGATTCGAAAGGCGGTGTGATGATGGGCTTGTCTACGAGCTGAGTAATTGGCTGACCCGCTTCTCGACGTCGGCAGCGCTTGCACCCTCTAGGTCGACTGAGCGCTCCAGTCCGCGCTCTGTATCAGATCATACGATAGAGATTTGTTAGTGAATGTCCCATGGGTGGTACAGTCTGTCCAGGTAAAGGGGATTGAGATTCGACGTACCGAATCGCGCATACACCCGAGCGGGAATGCCGGACGCTTCTCGGACAAGGAAAGGAGTCTCTGGGTTGGCGCTCTTGATCGCAGCGTAGTTCTGTAGGAGGTATTGACTGACCAGAGATGCGGGAAGGGTCAGTTGCGGGTCCAGAAGCATGAGCGCTTTCGGAGCTCGACACTCACCGCGCACCGGCGGAACCCTGGCCAGATTGGCACAGATGCAGTCGGACCTCTCGCACAGCCTTGGAAATCGCACGCGAAGCCATCGTGGAGCGCGCAGGGGTGTAAGAAGCGGTAAAGTGTTGGTGGATGAGGAAATCCGCGCGAAGAGTCGAAGCCGTGAGCGCCAAGTGAGGGTCGCTCCTCGTCGATCGCGAAGGTGCGGGACGCCGGTCCGAGTTGTCAGAAGCGATGATAGATTCGATCGATCGATCAAAATATTGCAGCCTCACTTCACCCTCTGAGACTCGTACAATGCGGTCTGCGAGTCTGTCCCTGACCTCAACACGTGGATAGAATAAGCCGCGGCTGCCAGACGTCGCAGATCTTACGGAAGGCTTTGCCAGACCGCCGGGCGCGCGGCAGTTTACAACTGTGCATGACTTGCCCATTCAAGCGGCACTTCGCCCGCCTGTGGTGTGAAGTTGGGGTGCGAAAGGACGCCTGCGGTGTCCGCGATGAGCGATGAGCGCTGCTGTGTCGCTAGCTGAATACTGAATGGAGGGCTGCTCGGCCACTTGCGCTCTTCAGAACGTGCTCGAGCAGCTTTGTCGCCGCCCTTTGCCTCTCTTGAAGGACTAATTCGATTCGTCGTTCCAGCACTGCGTCTGTCCCTGGTCAGACTGCTGTGGGCAAAGTGATGATGGACTCCTGCAGATGGACATCACAGATGGGCGGCGTGGAGCGTGCTCAAATTCGCCTCACGCAATCGAAGACGTTTGCGACTTGCGTTCTCTCCACTTACCTTCACATCGGTTCCTAGCGGCGACGGCGAACCTCAAATTGATTTCAGGCGATCTCCGAGCTAGTGACAGCACGCACTGAGATTGCCTGTTCCTGCTTATAATTTCTTCTGAGGCGCGATCTCGCTCACTGACTCGTGCTTCCTCGACTATGTATAAATACCAGGGGACCATTGTCGGTTAACGAGCTGACTACTTCTTCTCCCCCCCATCTCCAGCATCGCTTCCCTCCTCTCCCCTGCTCTGTATCCTTATTTCTCTGCCTCCATTCACCTTATAGACCTCTCCTCTATCCTATATCTGCCCAATATGCGCTTCGGTACTGCCTTCGCCGCCACCCTCTCTCTCAATGCTCTCCTCGCTGCGGCTGCCCCCGCCGCCACGGTGACCTCGTCCTCGGCCACTGGTGCTAGCACTCCCTCTGCTACCGCTACTTCCACTGCCACCTACGGTGCCGGCGCACCCGCCTTTGCCAAGGTCGTCAAGGCCAAGAACCCCCTCAACATTTTGCTCACGAACGATGACTCGGCCTTCTCAGCAAACATTCGGTACGTTCACGGCACTCTCGTAGCGCATAGGCTCTTGAAATGAGATCGATTCTGACGCGTTTAGTTTTCTTTTCCGCAGCGCGACTTTCTACGCGCTCCAGACCGCTGGTCATCGCGTCCTGATGGTCGCTCCTTTCCAAAACCAGTCTGGCAAGGGCGGCACGGTCGTACTCCCCCAAAACTTGACCACCACCGCTCCCAACCGCGACGGAACTGTCGCTGCTGGCGGTCCTTACGCCGACCGTAACCAGACTGACTCTTCCATTCGCTGGTTTGATGGTTCACCGGCCGCCGCTCTCCTCTGGGGTCTCGACCAGGAAGCCCCTGGCTTCTTCAACGCCAACGACACGAACGGCGGTGTGAACCTGGTTGTGTCTGGCCCGAACGAAGGCAACAACCTCGGACCTTTCATCTTCACCCTCAGTGGAACAGTCGGAGCCACTTACACCGCCGTCGAGCGTGGAGTGCCCGCAATTGCATTCTCCGCCTCCACCCGGCCCCGCTCTTACACCACCCTCGACTTCAACAACACCCAGGACGAGTCCATTCAGCTTGGCACAGCCACTGCCAACTTTGTCACTCGCTTCGTTGACGCCGCCTCCAACTTCCCTTACGGCAAGTCCTCCGCCAAGCTTCCCGAGGCCGTCGGCTTGAACGTCAACTACTCGCCTCTCAACACCAACTGCACCGCCGCCGACTTCAAGTGGAAGCAGACTCGCTTGACCGGTGGGGCCATCGTTGACAAGCTCGTCGTTGGCTCGAACGGACTACCCACGTACCAAGACCTCGTCACCTCCGCCGTCAACAAGTGCAACAGCGGCGACTGTTTCCTGCCCGGTGAGACCAACGTCGTCGCCGTCGGCACTTGCGCTGCCTCCGTGTCAGTCTACAGCACGGACTACGACGCACCCCTCCTCACGACCGCTCCCGTCACCCCTGCCCTCGGCAAGGCTCTCTTCCAGCTCAACAACGCCTAGAGTGCAAGATCGTCATTTTCTCTATTATTTGGGATCTGCTTTGAATCTAACTAGACTTTCATGTTTTACGAACTACGCTTGACAGCAGCGCCCCCTCCTCGTCGTCGCCCAAGAAGGGTACATGTTGCGCTCAGAAAGCCACGATCGGTTCAAGACAAGCCGACATTGCGTGAGGTGAGCAGATAATCTGACGATTCCAAGGCAGCTTCAAACAGAGAGTTTCTGGACAATAGGCTTGTGTATCATTCATTTCGTTTGCGACTTTAGTTTGAGTAGAGAACAGAGAGAGTAGAGCGGTATAGACAAGGAAGCAGAAGGAGCGGACGGAGAACACGGTATATTCGTCATAAGTCAGAGGGTAAGAAGCGCGTGCTGATTCGTAGGTGAAGTAAATCCGTTGCTCGTTAAGAGAAAAGCACGTCCATGGTAAAGTATCACCGGTTGGCGAACCTGAGGTACTTGGCAGCTGTCAGGAGGACAGCGAGGTTGAAGACGATGTAGGCGCAGAAGATACCGATATCTCGCCCGCGCGTCCCAAACTCGATTCCGAGACCCGGTAAGAAGTCGTCACCGACGCTGTAGGGGCAGTACATGCACTGAGACGTCGCGTCCGGGTTGGCGAGGTAGCCTCCGTTAGAGCTGAGGAACGGACCGGTCCATTGCTGGCAAGACTGGCCTGAAGGAGGATCGAAGCGAGTGAACTCGGTGTCCGTGCAGCGAATTTCCAGACCGCCGAGCTCGTTCGCGACCAGACCACCGACGAGTCGCGTGAAGGGGTCGAGCTGGTAGAGCCACGATCGCCAGTAGTTGGGGATACTGGGCTTGGGGACTGGAAGGATGACAAAGTAAAGAAGAGTCAGACACAGGGTAGAGAGATGCAACATTCCACACGACAACTCACTGGTAACACCACAGAAGAGAGAGAAGATGATGACCATGAAGGGGTTCGCCATCGCGGCGATGTAGATGGAAGGTGACAGAGCAGCGATGGCCTGCCCAAGCGTGACGGAGAAGATCTCGGTGAGCAATGTGAAGGCGAAGAAGTAGCCAGCCCGGTCGCTCGAGTACTGGAAGTGGGCCGGGTAGTAGAAAAGCAGGAAGAAGACCACGGCGCAGACTATCGAGAAGGGCATCTCGGATGCGAGTTGACCCATCGCGAACACCGTACCCGAATACATCTTGCTTGACGCTTCACGGTTGTAGACGCCGCGAGCCATGATGTAGTAAGGTTCCGCTTGGGCGAGGATGAGGGCGGGCACGATCGTCAGCATGAAGATACCGAAGATACGGTATTGCACTGATGCGACGCTGTGGTCCAGTTGCAGGAAGATGAGACCGCTGAGAAGGGCGATCGCGGCGTGTTGGAAGAGACGGGTGAATTGGTAGTCGGGTTGGCGCCAAGAGGAGAGCAGGGACCGAGTGACCACAAGACGGAGCTGCGTCATGTAAGGCGTCGCGTACTCCTTGTCCGCACTGTCGAGCTCCAAAGGCTTGTCCGCACATTCCTGCTTGATCGCCCCGATCCTGCGCAAGTTGTCCTGGTACAGTTCCGAGTCCTTGTAGATGTCCGCCCAGTCACGAGAACCGACTCGCTTGTGAAGACCGGCACCGATGGCATCGAGCATGTATTCGGCCGGGTTGACGTTGTCAGGGCATTGAGCTCCGTTGGCAGCGAAGTAGTCACGGACGTGGACTGAGTCCTGACCAACAGGACCGAAGTAGACGACCTGGCCACCGCGTTGGAGAAGGAGCAAGCGGTCGAAGTTCTCGAAGAGCAGACTGTTGGGCTGGTGGATCGTGCAGAGAATGGCTTGGCCGGCAGCAGCGAGCTTCTTGAGGAAGCGTACGACGTTGTAAGCCGTCTGACCGTCTAGTCCCGAGGTGGGCTCGTCGAGGAAAAGAAGAAGCTCCGGCTTGGCAGCAAGCTCGACTCCGATAGTGACGCGCTTGCGATCTCCGACAGAAAGACCAAACTCGGGGGAACCAACCATAGCCTCGGCAAGGTCCTGCATCTCAAGGAGCTCGATGATCTCCTCGACATACGCGTCCTTCTCCTCCTTGCTGACATGGGCCGGTTGACGAAGGTAAGCGGAAAAGCGAAGAGACTCGCGAACGGTGGAGGTGAACTCGTGGATGTCCTGCTGTTCGGCGTAACCACATCCACGTTGGAAGGCCTTGTCGATGGGCTTGGCACTGATAAGTCGGTCACCAGAGATGACACCGATGGACTTGCGGTCGGCGAGGACGTCGAGCAACGTTGTTTTGCCAGCACCGGAGGCACCCATGAGAGCAGTGAGGCTACCAGGCTCGCAGAATCCGTCGACACTGTCGAGTAGTTGGCGCTGCCCACCCGGGACAGGAACCGTGTAGCAGAGCTTCTCCCAAGTGAAAGGCTGAGACTTGACATCCAGAGGTCGCTCCTCCCTGGGCTTGCTGCGGTCCGCACGCTCGGCAAGGCGTTCGTTGAGCTTCTCCTCCTCTTTGGTGGGCTTCTTCTTGACCACCAAGCTGCTTGAAAAGCGTCCGTGTTCGAAGACCTCGACCGAGACAGCTGCCAAGACGACGAAGCCGACCAGGAAGATGACGACGATACCAAAGTAGAGCCACTGGTCTCCCTTGTCGTATCCGAAGGCAGTTCGAACATAGTCGATACCAGCCACGACTTGACTACCGGGCACAGAGCCAGCCAACGTGCAGGCCTGGTTGGCGCCAATCTCAGCAGGATACCCTGGACCGCGTGGGGTGATGTACGTGTCAACGCACTGCAGCTGCAGGCCCTTGAACTCGTCTGTGAAAGAGCAACGATCGAGCGCAAGGTCAGTATTGACGATGCGACCACGATAACGGCTGACGCTGCGAACACAGAGGACTCACTAATCATGAGTGCGGAGAAACCGTAGTAGAGAGGGTTGAGATACGAAATCCAGTACAGCCATCTCGCCATCGCGTCCCGAGGAATGACGTAGCCGGCGAAGAGGACGAGGGTAGTGATGATGATGGCCGCCAACCGAGCTGCGACATCGTAAGACTGGCAGACAGTACCGAAGATGCGGAATAGCGAAGTCATCGCCAGGAACGTTACGTAGACCGTAATGAAAAAGGCGAAGAAGGCGCCCGCAGTTTGAGCCAGACCACACATGAAGTAGAGGATGACCGAAAAGATGAGGATTCGCGGGAAGCTGAAGGGGATGTCGGCAGCGAGTTGAGCAAGCGAGAGGGAGGCCGGACGGTAGAAGCAGTACCCTTGTTGCTTGTACAGAATGGGACGGTTGCCCATCTGCGTTGGCAGTTCGGAGAAGGCGACCAGAGCATTGAAGAGAAGACCGATGAAGAGAACACCACCACGAGTGAAGCCACCGGCGGCAGTTTCTGGGAGGCTGAGGAAGCAAGAACCGGTAATGGCGGCGATGGCGATCGAAGTGAAGTATGAGATGACGATGTCGCGCTTGTCACCAGCGGTGATCAGCATTTGACGGCGGAAGAGGTACCAAATCTGCTGAATGAGAGGAATGGTGTACTGCGACCGCTTGGAGACACCACGGTGCTTGTCATTGCGAACAGCCTGCTTGAACTCGTCGAGGGTGTTTGTGTCCTCGGCGCAGTGGCGGCTGTACTTCTCCTTCAACTCGAGCTCGTTCTTGTAGACTTGGGACTCCTTGTAAGCTTGCTCCAGCGTCTCAGGTGTGGGAGGGTTGGAAGCGGTGAAGCGATGGCCGTCCCCTACAAGTCTGCGCTCGTTGGGATCTGTGCATCCGGAGAGGTAGTCGGCGGTAGTTTGACGGGGCATGTCCTGGAAGCCGAGTGAAATCATGTACGCGCGCGCCTCGCTGGTTGGACCGAAGTAAGCGCATCGGCCGTTGTCGATGACAAGAACTTTGTCGAATTGCTCGTAAATGCCTTCACCGGCTTGGTACAGCGATGTGAAGACGGAGAGCTGCATGATGTCGGTGATGATTCGCAGGGACTTGGCGTAGTCGAGAGCGGTGGAGGCGTCGAGACCACGAGTTGAGTTGTCCCATGCAAGGACACAAGCCCGAGTGGTAACTGTGTGACAATAACACAATATCGGTCAGTGAACCGCATCGCGAGGGTCAACAATCTTCGCGTAAACGAGAAACTCACACATCTCAGCAATGGAAACGCGCTTTCTTTCACCGCCACTGACACCTCGAACAAAGGAGGAGCCGACACGCGTGTCCTTGGTGTGGGAGATGTTGAGCATTTTGAGGAGAGCATCGGTGACCTCCTTGCGGAAATCCTTCTTGTTCTTCCATCTGTCGAGGCGGTGCCCGGGTGTCTTCATGCTGAGGGCGAATTCGACTGTGTCGGCCACACCGAGAGTGGCGTTGTGTTGGTCGTCCTCCTCGCAGTAGACAACCTCGCCACGGTAACGCTTATCCATCTCCTTCGCGTCGACACCGCCGTATTTGACGTCGCCGTCGACGCCAAGGTAGCCTTGGCGCTGGTTCGCGATGACTTTGAGGAATGTAGAGCAGCCGCTTCCGGGTCGGCCAACGACGAGGACCATCTCGCCTGGCTGAACGCTGCCGTTGAAGCCTTGGAGGATTTTACGCTCGCCCATGGAGAACATGCCTAGCTTGCCCGCAATGCTGAAGAAGGGGCCAAGGAAAGTTCCGAGTACGGCGTCTGGGAACGTGCGAATCTTGAGTTGCATTGAGCTCACACCGCGAACGTTGAGGTCGTCCCAAGTAACCCCGATGCGCTTGGCCTTGACGCCTGCCTGTGAAGACTCGTTCCAAACAGATTGGAGGTAGCTGCAGTGATGGTAAGGTATAGCACAGTCAGAAATCCTTACACCGGAACGTGACCACCAAAAAATCAAAAAGCGCGAAACTCACTCGATGAGCTTGAATTCGTCCTCTTCCTCTTGAGCCTCGACGTCCTTCTCCTTGTCACCCTGCGCATGCTCTTTGCTGGCTTGGGAGAGGGTCTTCTCGAGGTTGTGGAAGGTCTGTTTAGCCCCCTCTACGTCGACGCCGTTAGTGGAAGGCGATTCGGATACCGCCCGGGGCGAGTCGATGGTTGAGTCGGTGCGACCATCGTCGATGACCTCGATTTCAGTGGTGCGATTGTGGGTGGGATGGTCAGCCATGATGGGCTTGTCCTTGATGAGTGTTGGTTTGCTGATGTGTATTCTCCTCTTGCACGCTTACGCCCGCAGTAGGCGAAGAGGATGTCGAAGAGGAAGTGTGTTGGCAGGAAGAGGACCAGAATGGGACTCGAATGAAGAGGATTGGACGGGCAGTTGAGGTGGAACCGCTCGCTATATATACCTTCAGCGAGCTGGGTGTCTGCCATGTAACGTCGCTCGCCGCACGCCGTCCTCCGAGAAAGGTCGTGAGATCCATTACTTGCAACCGGCGCTGGCAAACCGATCCTAATCGTACGCCGACGAAGAAGTGCCCAACTGCCCAAGTCGCAAGTCCCAATAGGTGAGGCGGGGAGTAGCTACCGACTGCGGACTGACCGACGTAATGATGGCTTGACTACATACTGGGTACTGGGCAATGAGAAGAAGTCGTCAGTAGTGAGGCAAAAGTTGAGCGTTGGGAAGGTCTTCCAGGCAAGGCGGCCGACGCTTCCGCAGTACAACTCAGTGCCCACTCATCCGGATCTCTATTTCCAAGTGTTGGTGTTGCGCTTCCTTCGTTCCGTCCTACGACGATGCTCTAATCATGCATAGAGACTGCGATACTCAAATGACCGCATGGTGTTAGTGGTAAGTGCAATAACATGCTGGATCAGGGAGGTAAGCAGGGAGCGAGAGAAAGCAGCGCAGACGGATCCTCACCTCACGGAGCGACGTCGAGGAGGACCGACTAGAACGGCACCGCCGCAAGAATGAGTGGAAAATTTGGAAGGGCCAAGTCGCGTTGAAACTGGAAGCTGGAAGGGCAATTCCGTCCGTGTCTGTCTGGTTGGCAGAGGAGGGTTAATCGGAAGGATGCTCCGTAACACCCACCACCACCCAAAAGCAAAAAGCAGAACTCGTCAATTTAACCACAGAAATTCTAGTCATGGACAAGACCACACGCTGAACGCTGAAGACAACCACATGCTGGACCGGGCGGGGGTCGAGCGCCGCTCCCATCCCTGCCATTCTGCGAGAGCTTTCGGATACGGGCGACATGATGTATGATGCATGATGCATGATGCACGATGACAGTCAGTCCCAGCAGCATCCTGTGGCAACGCCAGGCCCAGGAACAAAGACATCTTCTTAACCTTTGCGCTATGGAAAGTTCTTCTACGGCTCTATTTACAACTCGTTCGCGGTGATATTGATACACGGAGACCACTTCCCGTCCCGAGTTGCTCCTTCTCAATAATTCTCCAGATCTCAACACCACCTGACTGGCGCTCTCGAAGGCAAGTATGTAGGGTCGGGGGCGGCCGGCGGAGCGATCAGTCCGCCGTCTGTGTCGTCTTTCCGCGCCTGTCAGTCGGAGTATCACAACAGATGGGAGCAACCCAAGCTAAAGCATTCGACCGCCGGTCCGTCCTGCTTGGGGCATGCTCGTCTGGTCTTGTTCCGTCAGAATGGCCAACGCCCACCATGTAACAAATGATCGTCGCAGACCGCGCCCACCAGATGCTTGATAACGACGCTCCCGCTGCTACGTACATCTCGCCGGTCCCGCTATTTCGGTTCCGTATCGTCTTAGACTCCTATTCAGCCTCCAAAGAAAGGGCCGGTGAGAGGAACGCGCAAACTCAAGCCCAGCCTACAGGTTAGAGATGGCACATGTCAGATGGATTGCAAACGCTCGATGGACGATGAATGGATGGATGGATGTGGTTGATGTATGAGTAACAGCGCGGGTCCGACCGCGTCGGACCATTCCGAACACGAGTGCAGAAACTTGGACCGAAATGAAGTCGAATGAGAGTACGCGCGCGTGACATTGATCGGTGAAGAGTCCTCTCCGACCGTGGCCTCAATGTCGAACAAGACGACAGCAGTATCAGCCGAAGTTGAAGCTGAACTGCTGTCCACCCCCGCCTCCGCCTTGTTGGAACTGCGTGAGGATGAAGCGCATATCAAAGTCAGAAAGAATCCTCTGAAACACATAACTATATATCCAGCAATGACTCACGAATTGCGCAAAGGGATGACCTTGAGCCATGAACGGATTGTTGAATCCTCCCTGACCTCCACCTCCAGCGCCCGCCATAGGATCATTCGGATCATCGCCCTGATCATACCGCGCTCTCAATTCTGGATCACCCAAGACGCCAATAGCCTCATTGATCTGGGTCATCTTCTCCTGAGTACCACCTTCCTTGTCCGGGTGGTATTTCCTCGCCAAGGTCCGGTACGCTTTCTTGATCGTCCGTTCGTCCGCATCGCGCGCGACACCAAGAACCTTGTAGTAGTCTTTGGTCTTGCTCAGCTTGAGTCGTTTTTGCGCCTTCACAAGTCTGCGGTGAATGTTTTGGTCCTGTCGTCCGCTCTTCTCGAAGGCACTTTCCAGCGCGCGAACAGCTTCTTCGTACTTCTCCTCCGACATGAAGGCCTCGCCTCGCGCAGTGAGTGCATCGGCGTCGTCCGGATCCCTTTGAAGCACGTGTTCACAGTACGGCTTGGCCTTCTTCAGCTCATCGAGTTCCAGGTGGGCTTTGCAGTGTAGCTTGTTCAGCTCGAGTAAGAGCGCACTCCTTCTCAATGGATCTCTCAGGGCCGTCGGGATCACGGGTGAGGAGAGGGGACTGCCTTCCGCAGGTGCAGCCATGTCTGCCTTGATGGCTTCCTCCACCTCCTGTAGCAGCGTAGGCCCGCCCACTTTGGGGCCCTTCAAAGCTGACAGAACCGGTCGCCACGATCCAGCGTCGGCGAAGTTGCGCGCCTTCTTCAACGACTTGTCCATATTTCTCAACTTCTTGTGCATCCGAGCGCAGAGTTTGTTATCAGGGTCGCCGTTCAAGCATGACTTGAGCTGGAGATTGGCCGCGTCGCGCGATTCGGGAACGATGTAGAAAGAAAGCGATGCTAGCCGTAGGTATAGCTTTGTCGATGGCGCCAGAGCCGCGATTCGACTGTATGGTAAGACACAGAAGTTAGACCATCTGAGCAAAGCATGTCAACTTGAGCAGGAATGCATCAACTCACGTCCAGTCTCCCATGGCTGATTCTAGATCGCCACTCCAAAGCGCACAGTCAGCACGTCTCTGACGCGCCGCCAACAGCCGAGGAGCTACCTCTAAGACCGACGTTGCCGCCTCCACGCACTCTTTGGCCGCCTCGGCAAGCACCTTATCTGTCGAAACGTCCTTCCCCGCCTTGATAGCATTTTCGACCTTCAAGCTTGAAGCGCGTACCTTCTTCAGGGAATCGAGAGACTTTTTGATAGATTCTTGAAGCTTCGTCGCGGCGGCTTCATCCTTCTGGACTGACGAAGAGCTTGAGCCAGACCCGCCTTTGGCTAGCTTGAAAAAGTGTTTGAGTTCACTCTGCGCTTCGTCCAGCTGTCCGTCCTTAGCCAAGACACGAGCTTTCTCCAGTCGAGCCTTGGAGAACGATGGGTTCAACTTGAGCAAAGTGTCAAAGTCGTCAAGCGCAGCCGAGGATCGGCCAACGGAGAGAAGCGCCGTAGCACGCCGGTAGTAGGTGAGCCAGTGGGAAGGGTCGGCGTGGATAGCGGCATCGTACGCCGTCAGAGCTTCGTTCAGCCGTCCTGAGGCAAGTGCAGCATTGGCAGCTGCGAGATGCTCTGCGTGAGAGAGCGGCGTGGCTCCACCGGTACCGGCAGCTGAGGCAGCGGCGGCGGAAGGGTCCGCAACGGCGCATGTGACAGCCGTGAGGAGGAGTAGGGCTATGCTGGGAAGCAGGAGCAATGGAGAAGCTCGTCTGTGTCGTCGGCGGGTCGATTTCTTGGGAGCAGAGCAGGTTTCCGCCCGTTTCGAGGTGGAAGCGGACGACGAGCCCATGTTACTGGAGCTCGCAGCCTGGCCGAGCGTGAAGCGCATGGTGAAATGGGGGCCTCTGTTGTGCGAAGAATGAGTGCGTGTTGACTTGATGCTGGTGGAAGCTGAGAAGTTTTGAATCCAAGCTGGGTGCTGGGCCATGGAAGCATGGAACCTGAATCTGACCTCCACGTCATGATGTTCAGAATTTGGCGGGTGAACGGATTTTCGAGACACATCCTCACACGTCGGAAGTAGTATCAACAATGTGTATCTAAGTTTACAGCCTGTAGAGTACGGATGATGGACGAACAAGAGAAGTGATCAGGGACAAGAAAAAAGTGCAGAACGGATCCTGGGAAGGGAGAAGGAAGATCCGAAATATCGACAATGGTTATGGAGAGGGGCAGCGAAGGCGCTGGGTATTGTTCGGTATGGCGTTGATCTCCGTCGCCCCTGACGTGGTGAGAGTGGTCATTCAAGAGAGGGTGATTTTGCGGCGCCCGCTTCGCTTCACTCGAATCGACCTTTATTGTAAGACGCATTTGTGGGCGTTTGGTCGCCATCCTGCTGATCCAAATTTCGAACAAGGTCCGCGTGCGGGTACGAAGTTTTCACCGCTAGACCAGATGCTTTCCGCTCGACGTCCTCTTCGAATTTGGACACGATGCGCGCGGGTTTGTCTTTTCCACCTTGGAGCTCCTCCGGGTATCGTAATCTCGTAAGCTCGATATCCTCTGTTTGAGAAAGTGTTCAGAGGAGGAGAATATGAGCAAAGGGCTATGAGCACGGTCGGGTCTGCACACTCACCTAGGATATCCTGGAAGCACCACTCCACCGCATCCGCCGCCCAGAAATGGTCGCAATGCTGTCAAATGGACCTGAAAGTCAGACTAGATGTTCTACAATCGGCACGACAATCAGCTTCACTCACCTCAGCCTCTTCCTGCCTCTTCCATCGGATCAATCGGACATCCGTATCTTGCTCCTGGATTCTCTTGATGAGTGGGTCCGTCAAGACGAGGAAGTCCATACCGCCGCTGTATACAGACAGGGGCGGGAAGCGTCCGTCAAACCATTGGGGTGCGTTGGGGTCCATCGTGCAACCCCTGGTGGCAAATCCATCTTTGCCAGCCCACCAGAAGATGGAGGCACTGGAAACAGGCTGGGGTGTGAAACGGAACATTTTCGCTTTTCCTTTGGTGGGAGATGAGGAGATCAGCAAAGTGATGGTCGCAACAGGTGTAAGGACTACTATCACTCACTCCTTGGTAGCCAATTCGCATCCGTCCAGGCGAAGAGGAAGGCTATTCAGGCGGTGAGAGATCAGAGTCAGCTAGTGAGACAACCATGATCTTTTTGCAGCATATCACTCACCGAACATCTGGTATCCGAGCAGCGCATATGGATATGCTGGGCACCAGTCGTATGAGACTATTCGCAAGGGGACACAAGGTCAGTCCAGTTGAGCTAGTAGGAAGATCCGATCACCCGCGCCCGTACTTACTCTTCATGAGAGGAATAAAGTCAAGCACACCGAAGAATCTCCGCCAGGCCTCCCAGTCCATGTGACTCAGAGCAGTGAAGGGAAAGCAGGTGGTGAGTGGTCCAGCGAAGACGGCAGGTGCGAGTGCTCCGAAGTATGTGAGCTTGGTGCCTAGATCAGGAACCATGTTGAGTGAAAGGGAGATGAATGCAGTCCCGTTCCCTTGAGAATGTCCGATAAATCCAATCTGTGCTCAAAGGTGGGTTAGGCTTGGATACAATGAACAGGACACGATAAGTGAGGGGGTGTGCCATTTTGCTCACCTTCTCGTAGCCGGTCTCGCGCCGCACGTAATCCACCAAAGCGGGCAAGTCATGTACGGCCAAATCCCGAATGTTCCAGTCCCAAAAGCGTGGATCCTTCCTTGAGTACTTGCGGTGACCCATGTCAAAAACGCCGCGATTGTTGCCTAGGAAGACTTGATACTTGCCTCGTCTGGCCAGCCAGAAGGCCAGGGAACGCTCTTCGGAGGTGACAAAGGATCCTGAGGACTGGAAGAGGCCGTGCATGATCAGGACGGGGAAGCCACCTGGACGAGTTGAAGGGAGTGGGTTGTCAGTAGAGGGGAAATGATCGAAGTGATGAAAAATGCATCATATGCGTACCTCTGCCATCAGAATGCCGTTGATGAGAGCTCTCCTTGTCGATTATGCGATTGACTCGGAGATAGAAGCCGTCCGCGGTCTCGACCTGCTCGTTTACAATCTCGAATCCGCATGAGCCGGCGTAGTATCGAACGTCCTTGACCAGCTTTTCCTTCTTCCACCGAGGAGCGTCGTCCCAGTCGCGCTCCCAAGAGGGTTTTGGCAGTCTAGCTCCAGTCTGAGGGGCCATGAGCCCGAGGAAGACAAGAAGGCGTTTGAGAGGGGATGGAATGCGTCTCAAGACAGCTGCTAAGAGCTGTATTGAGAGGGCCCATATGACGATGAATATGAGGAAGGAGGAGGAGAGGATGATGGCGAGAGACTGTGACCATGCGAGGCGGAGCTTCCAGTAGAGGGAGTGTTGCGCATACAGTGGTGCCCCACCGCGCCTTGTCCAGATGTCGGGCTCTGCGCGCGCCAGGATGCGAAAGAGAGAGGAGGGGTGAGCTGCGGAAAGGCGGAAGGCAGGAAGGGGAGCGTGGTCAATTGACTAACCTTCATAATCTTCGAAACCATGTGGAGGACGGTTGTACATGGCGAGAGCATCCGCGGTAGCTTGAGACTGTTTGTCGACCCTGACGCGCAGACTAGCCGCGCTGAGAGGACGGGAGATACCATCGGCGGGTGTTCCGACACTTGTCGTTGTTGCGCTGCTCTCGAAGTCATGGATCTGCGGGTTGAGCAAGGTTGTGGAGGTGCTGCTGTCGTGGGAGAGAAGGCCGCTCGTGCTGCCGGCGAAGGTGCTACTCCCGCTGCTGCTGCTTGAGCTGTGGTTCCGAGGAGCAGACATGGAGCTGCCTGCCTTGTAAGGCTGAGAGACGCGTGGGTCTACGAGCAGCGGCTGCCGCTCTCCGCTTGCTGACATTTGTGTTTGAGGATGAGTAGGACTGCGATGTCGAGGTTTGGGGACAGCGGCGCGAAGGAAAATAAGAGGAGCGAGATTCAGGTATGTATGGCAAGATGAGAGACGCGCGACATTAAAGACGGCGATCAGCAGACAACTTTCGAAAGCACAGACGCGCTTGCAAAGGCGATGATGCTGCTGGACATGAGCCCACTTCATAACCTGGGTGACATCGACAGCACGTGATCATCGAGACCCCGTAGACTCTCTATGCAGAGTCTTGACTGCAGAAGGCAGCGTCTCATGCCACTTCGGGAGACTCCGAGAGTGTTCCGTGAAACCGCGGCTTACAAAAAGGGATGGAGTGGTGGACATCGCATCGCATACACGCGAACCTCCCCGAGAAGAAAAGCGTCGCTCCCACTTACTCTCTCAGTCCTCGCGCACAGCATTGACAGCATCGACCACCGCGGCAAATTATACAACTTCTCCATCCCGCCCCGTCTGTCACACGTCGACTCGCTCGCACCCGCTTTTCCGCGCATCTCCCGACACTTCCCGCCGCCCTTCTCGCCCCCTTCTGCCTCACCCCCCAGCATGATTGCTCCCATCCGCGCATCAAGCACCCGCGTAGCCAGCGCTGCCGCCCTCCGCTCTGCTGCCGCCGCCGCCCCCAGCTCGTCCCGTCTCACGGCAGCCGTCTCCTCCAGGTCGCTCGTCACCAAGGCCGAGCGCTGGACCCCCGCACTCGCACACTCACCCGCCCTGCCCGACGCATCCAACCCGCAGACCAAGGCCGACCTCGCCGCGTCGCTCCCAAACATCGAGGCACGCTGGGCGTCCTTGTCGAAGGAGGAGCAGTTCGGTGTCTTCCGTCTCCTTGAGGAGATTCAGAAGAAGGACTGGAAGGAACTCTCCCTGGACGAGAAGAAGGCCGGTGAGTAATAATAACCCCTTATCCATCACATCCGGGCCGCCGGAAACCTGCCGCATCGCCCTCCTTGCTGTTCTAACTCCCGAACTCTCTTATCGGCATTCCCTTTCCTATCCATCAGCCTACTTCATCTCCTTTGGCCCTCACGGTCCCCGCAAACCCGTCGTTCAACCCGGACAAGGCATCCGCACTTTCATCGGTGTCGCTGTCTCTGTTGCCGCCTCTATTGCCGTCTTCTACGGTTTCCGAAGCCTTGGTGCGTCTTTCTTCTTCCCAGAGCGAGTTGCATGCTACCTATTGTCGTATCTCCCCTCGCTTTGTGCGGGCGAAGTTGTATGGCAAGGGTAGCATGGCACAACTCGCGCCTCCCATGTTGCGAAGGCGCTCTGTTCTGATCTGTCTCCCCCTCACCATCTTCCTTGCAGCCGCTGCCCCGCCAAAGACCTTGACCACCGAATACCAGGAGCAAATGACCCAGAAGGCCATCGAGCAAAACCAGAACCCTATCACTGGTAAGCACCCGACCTACCTCGAATGCATTCTTTTCAAACTACTCACACTTCTTGGTCACATCCGCACACAGGTATTGCTTCGGAGGGCTACAAGGGTCAGGGCCACGTCACAAAGAGCTACGCCTGAAGCAATCGTTTTCGCGCTTTCTCAGGAATCCCGTCCTTCCCCTACACCTCTTTTCTCCATCCCCTGTCCTTTATCTCACCGTCCTTTTCATTCTCAATCCCAACAAAAGAGACTCTGCATATCACTCACAGGCTTGGACCTCGTCTTTCACAGTTCACTTATCCTCTTCGGGCGAGCGTGGCCGGAGTCGGAATTCTCTCTGTGTCGTGCTATTATCCGGACGTACACCACGGAGCAGCGAAAGGCGAGCACGACGGAGGCTCGACTTCAGAGCTTGCCGCAATCACTGCTTTCTTTCCCTCAATCAGCCTCTTCCTGACCGTCACATTTGCCTCCTAGCGTCTTCTCCCCAGCTCACCTGCTTCTCTTCCATATTCGATTTGCTCTGCAGATGCACACTCCCCCCTCTCCCTTCTTACCTCCCCTCCGTCGTCCAGCTGCATCGAATTTTCGCTCTCGTCTTGAATTTGACAACGGCCACGGCCGCTTCAAGAACTCTTCCTTTCGTCCGCACATCATTGGTGATATTGGGTTCGGACCTCAACTCCGTCCAAGCAGGCTGGGCCGGTATCGACTCTGCATCTATATCCCAGTGCCATCTTCCACTCGTACTGCGGACGGGAAAAAGATGGAGAAAGGATCGCAGAAGGTGAGGGTCTCCTCCAGCGTAGGTAGGATGAGTTGGTCCCACACTTCGTTCGTTAATCGAACTGCGATCCATGGCCTCCGCAGCTTCCTGCTTATCATCCTTATGCTGCATCGTCCATCGTTCATCATGCATCATGAGAAGACGATACATACCTGGATTCTGAAACAGGTCTGCTTGATGTATGCAGTGCTGATCGTGCTCAGTACACGCTCGCATGCTGTAGCTCGCAGTGTACTGTATGCCCACTGCCTTCGCAGCGTTGGTGCGGTGACCCGTTCCCGCTCCTTATAGTCGCTGCCGTCGCCTTACCGCTGATAAATGCCCCCACTGCGGTCCCATGCTCTCCCTCGAACCTCGAGCTTCATCTCCATCCGGACACCCGACCCATGTGCCGCCTCGATACGCACAAGCTCAAGTTTCACGATTTCATGCGCCTGACGCGTTCAAAACTTGCAGCTGCTGCATTCTCCGAGCTCCCGGAGTCATAATCGCATCGTTCAGCCCCGCCTGGCGCGTTCCTGTGTTTGCTGCACAGACCACCAGATGAGTGAGTCCCGTCGATCCCTCGCGCTTCGCACCCAAAGGAGCTCAGCAAGCCACTGCGCCTCTGCCGTGGTAACACCTGCACACCTGTCCGCGTTCCGATCACAGTCGTCCACCCGCAAGCAAGCCGCAAAATCCCGCGAAGACAAGAAGCGGCCCTCGCGCTTTTAGCGCCCCAGCAGGCCAGCATATTATCATCATCGATCATCGATCATGGTTTGACTGTTGCAGTACAGTACCACATGTACAGTCCAGCATGTGCTCTCCCGCACTCCTGCCGTCTGCGGTGTGCCGCCGACTGCTGAAGCTTCTACATCGCCCCAGAAGCAGCAGGCAGGTTGCGAGTTTGCGACTGCCTTGCTGCGTAGCGAGTAGAACAGCCAAGACTTGAGGGCGTTCCGACACTACTGCAAAGCAAAATTTCTTCATCTGGTCCGACTTGCTGTTTTCGCTCGGGCCAACAGCACTCATCCTTGCACAGGTATAAAAGTGCAGAGGTCTCGATATTGAGCTCATCATTCTTCCCCTTTTCCCCTCCCGCACCTCGCATTTCGTCCCATCCTTTCCCGCAGACTCTTAAACAATGTCACTGCTCACAACCATCTGTGAGTTTGCCTGCTGTTGCAACGGGCCTGGAAGGGCGTTGATCTGAGGTCCAGAATGCTGACCCTCGCTCCCCCTCTGTGCCGTTGTCTCCTGCAATTCCTCGACAGTCATTGTTCTCTTGGGTGTTCTAGCTCTCTTCTCGATCATCGAGGCTGGCGTCGCTACAAAATCCGCTCAGTTCCTATTCCAGGGCGGTCGGACCTTCAACGACGACTTCCAAACGTTTAGGAATGGAGCCGCTCTGCTCGCCTTCGATGGCTTCGTGACGTTTTTCCTCGCAACAGGCCTGTTGGTCTGGTACGTGATGGGTCGAACCGTGGCACCCCTTTTTATCCTTCCCACCGTCATCATTCTGTTCATTCTCTGGCTGGCCGGCGCCGCCGCTTTCTCGCACGGATACGATACGTTCCTTGCCGACGCAATCTGCGACCTCAGCATCTGCAGCACCATCAAGGCCGCCGTAGCGTTCGGCTGGCTCGGCTGGATCACCCTCATTGCCCTTCTCGTCCTCGCGGTCCTGTTCCTCCGCAAGCCCCAGACCCACGACGAGAGCACTGCTGCTACTGGTAAATCAGGCCGATCGGGTTTCTCCATGGCTGGTCTCCGCAAGAAGAACCAGACTTCCGACGTTGAGAAGGCGTCAGTCCCACAAGACCAAACCTCAGGCGTGAACCCCGCCCCCGTCCCCGTCCCCGCCGCCTCTCAACCGTCTCATAACACCCCTGCCATGCCCGTTGCCGGTACAGGACACACCGCAGGTGCCGAGAACGTGGGAACTGGCTACCACGGCCAACCCCCAGCTGAGCAGCCTTTCTCGGGCGCGTACGGAGCTCCCGCCCCGCCGACTCACGAAGGCCAGAACCCAACTTACGACCCTGCCCAAGCTTACGCCCAGCAGTCTCAGTACGAGGGTCAAAAGCCCGCGGCTGACCCTACTGTCATGCCTCAAGCTCCCGCTCAACCAGCTCATAACCAGGCCCCCGCCGGCTGGTCCGTGTCCCCTCTCGGAAACCAGCCTGCCCAGGGCTCAGCACCCGCTGCCGAGATCGTCCCCGGCAAGCACGAGATCTGAAGAGCACCGCCAAGCAGTTCGCGTCGTCCTTTCGCGTCAGACCAACCATAGCGCAATTCTTTGCCGTATACCCTGGTTTTCTGGCACTTTCGTCCCTTTGCAACGTTCTTATTAAGCCAAAGTTCATCCCGCAGATAGCTCTCGGCTAACCTGTGTCGCTCCCGCCCGTTTCTTCGTTCTCCTGCGATGAATCCTCAGCGCGCCAGCCCTCAACGATGCTCGGTCCAAATCTACCTGAGCAAGGGTCTGTTGATCATCCATCATCTTACGAATCATACCCTTCCACGTCGGTCTGTCAACTCCGCTTTACAACAAATACATACTTCTTCGTCGACTTCTCCTGTGTATTTCGAGGGTGTGAGCAAAAGTGCCTCGCGCCAAAAGTGCCCTGGGCAATTTTGGAGGGCAACTTTGAAAGCACTCAAACCACAACTTGAAAGTTGCCCCGGAAAAAGGCTGAAAGTGCCCTCAATCAAGCCAGCCATTGCACAAACGGGCAAA
>RDSH01000224.1:0-32336 GCA_009428295.1 Tilletia walkeri
GGAGGGGGGGGGGGGGGGGGGGGGGGGGGGGGGAAAGGAGCAGATAGCAGAGCGAGGTATGTAGAGAAGAAGAAGAAGAAGAAGGACGGGCTTGCAAGTAAGAACTGCAGGAACTTTTGGGGCAGGAGAAGAGGAAGAAGAAGAAGGAAAGGGCAAGAAGAGAAAAAGACTTCCGGATGGAGCCCGCGCCCTCGAGTGGATTCTGAGGCGGCGATCCGGAAGCGGTAAATTGATATCGTCCATGCCGATCGTAGATCTGATTGTTTTTTTTTGGGTTCAAGAGATTGTCTGTTGTTGCACTGTTGCAAGGAATTGCCAGTCAGAGTGTCTTGTCCTTGAGTCCGTCGGAACGGATTGGCGAGAGGTCGAAGCAGGGGGGAAAAGGAGCACCGCCAAGCCGCACCATGCTCTGAGGGGCCCTGATAGGGTCGAGGCATAAGTGCTTGAGGGGGTCGATCCGAAGGTTGCTGGAGAGAGAGATCCAACGCTGAGGAAAACCCCCCTATTAGCGACCTATGATCGCTCAATGATCAGGCGTCCCAGCACCCTGTCTCCCCTGCTCCACCATCAACCCCTGCCCCAACTCCTGTCCAGACCCTCGTGACTCACTCCCCTGACTCCCCTCCGCCCCACTGCCCAGACTAGCCCTCCACTCATCCTGATACATCGGCGGCCGCACACTAACCACCACCCCTTCCTGGATCCTCCCATCGGCACCCAAGCGGGACTTTCGCGCCCCCGCCGCCGTCGAGCGTTTCTTCCGGCCGGCCGCGCTCTCTCGGTAGGTCGGTAATGGTTCGCGTGCCTGGGCCGGACCTTGGCCCAGTGATCTAGACCCGGCTTCATCGTCGCGGTCATCGTCCTCGAGGAGATGAGCAGCCAATTCCTGTGCTTGTGAACCACTCCGTTCGCGCGCACCCATGCTGCCGGAATTAGGTAGAGCCGTACCAGATCCACTCTCAAGTTGAAGCTGCTGCTGCATAGCCGTATATTGAGCCGTATACCGATTATTCGTAAAAGGATCGCCCATCTCCGCACTCTCGTCCGAGTCCCTACGTCTCATGCCTACCGAGCCGCCGCCGACACCGTAGCCGTACTCGTGTGGGAGGTAGAGGTTCGATGTTGATGAGGTGCCTCCTGCATGGTTGAGATCTTCGCTGGCTGGGACTGATTCGAGAGGACCGCCGACCATTCGACTCATGTACTTGTATCCGGCCCTGCTCTTCCTTCGTGATGCAGGCGGCGCATTGGCCTCGCGCGATGACCCTGTCACACCGCCACCTACAACTCCACCTGCTGCTGCAAGATCATCACTACCGACGTTCCGCAATGACACTGCCGAAGCACGACGCTTCGCCTGGCCTTCATAATCATCGAAATCATCGTACTCGAGCATTCCGGACCCCGCCGACTTCCTAGCCTCGCTCCTTCTCCGTAATGCCATGAATCCGATGAGGAGGAGCAAGAGAGCGAAGAAGGAACCAATGACAGCTCCGATGATCTTGACTTCGTTCTGTCCTCGTTGAGCGGCCCGATGTTTTTTGCCCTTGTGGTTGGTTTCGGCTGTTTCGGATAGACAGGCTGTTTGGTTGGTGGGTGATGGGCCGACAGTGTAAGTTGTGGGTGGTAGTAAGACGAGTTCTTTCGGGACCTTGTCATTTTTGCTAGAATGTTTATTTGAGGAGCTCTGGTTGACGGAGAGGATGAACTGACTACCCGCTTCGAGATCGACAGCTGCCCATGTCCAAACAAAGGGCGTCTTAGAAGGATTCTTGCCCGACCCTTTGACAGTCTCGGCAAAGTACTCGGAGCCGTTGGCATGGGAGACTTGTATGTCGAGATCGTGTGCGTTGAAGTCTGGGTTTGCACTGCCTGTTGCGTTGATGATGACGGGTTCGCACTGGGTGAAGGAAGGGATGTTGAGTGGTGCTAGGGGTGCGATGATGGTGGCTGTTTGGTTTGCTATTGTTGCTGCTGCTTTGTCGTCGTCTATTGGGCCTTTTTGATGGGCTGGACCAGAGGTGTGAGCTGCGTTTGCGATGCTGCGGGTGGTTGTAGATGCGGCCGTGCTGTTGTTGGTGGTGGATGTGGTGACCCCCTTAGTGTTGTCCTTCTGTGCGAGTGCGGTGGATGGCAGTTGTGCGATGAGGACGAGAGCGAGGAGGAGGAGGAAGGGGATGCTGGCTGTTGATCTGGATGATGGTCGCATGTTGGTCTGTGCTGGTTGTGGTAGTAGTGATGATGTATGTATTGTTGCTGCTGTTGCTGGCATCTTCGTCTTGTGTGTGTGAGAGTGGATGAGGAATGGGTGGAGAGGGCGAGTGTTGAAGGCGTGGGACAAGATGATATTTATGCTGCTGAATGAGATGAGGTGGTTGTCCCTGCAGAAGAGATGATTGCCTGTTTTGCAAGAGAGAGAGAGAGAGAGTGATTGAGCGAGGGCAGTGAAGGTATTTGAGGCAGAAGGAGTGACTCACTTGGATGTTGGTATGTACAGCAAGAAGATCCAAGCCCAGACGGAGGAGATGGGTTGTCGGAAGTGAGTAGTTGAAGAAGAGGTCGATGCGATATATGAATGAAGTGGATAGAGAGATGGATGTGGTTGGTGGTTGAGTGAGACTGACTGAGGATTGCTTATTACACCTCTCCCCTTCCCGAGGACTACTCTGAGACTGACTGCCTTCCCGTCCTTCCCGCTTCCATTCACATCTGCACAACACGGGATCCATTCGCCAAGCCTTTCCATCTCAGGCAACAGCTAGCGTCCCTCCAGCATCACACGTTTATCCACCCCCGCCGCCGCCTCTCCCTTTTGAAAGCTAAGCCAGAGCACCAATTCATTCCTCTCCCCAACGGCCCCCAATATCCCAGCTTCCCCCTCTCTCTCACATAAACGCATAAACCAAGGAAACTGATAAGATAACACAGTCGCCTTATCTCCGACACTGGGCTCTCGCTAGGCTTATTACTTCGCTCTGCTTGACAGTTTGACACTTTCATTTGTTCGGTGAGCAATTTCAGCAATCAGCAGATGTTAAGAGCGGAGCCTCAAAGCGTCTGTCTTGCCTTCGAGGACGCTGCGTTACCGCACCCGAGGTAGGCGTCCGTGTATCAGGGTACACATACCACAGCCGCTTCCGACCCACAGACCCCCTCTCGCCGTCCGCCGGGCCCGCTGCTGCCCGCTAACCGACCTTCCCTCCCCCGACAACGCTCACACCCTCAACCCAGGGATCCGCTTCTCCATCTCATCCAGTATACTGAAATACTTCGCAATCCGATGCGAAGACCATTCCGCCGGTTTCGACCTCGCCAGATGCGAATGGGTATATGTGTAGAGTTGCATCTGGACCGCGTTGTTCGTCGGCGTCGGCGTCGGTGGTGTCTGAACTTTGGGAATTGACAACTTCTTGCTGCTCCCCGAACCTGACTTGAGAATCGACTTCGGCATCGATCCATCGTCCCTTTTCTTGTCCTTGCCGCCCGACGAGGAGGAAGACGCAGGAGCTAGGAGGAACAGATCCCCCGCAGGCCAAAGCATCATCCCAGCATTCGTCTTCGGCGGCATCTCCCCGCTCCCGCTCGCAACTTGTCCAGGAATACCCCCACCAACAACCTCCTCAGCAGCATCCTTCATCCTCTTCACCTCCTTCTCTCTCTTCCTCAACTCTTTCGCCCGCTCAGCTCCCTCCCGAACTAACTTCACCAACTCACCCACCTCCCGATTCTTGCTCTGTCCAGCAACCGCTTGGAGTCCCATCAGCGCCGCACTCGCATTCCGCGGTCCACCGAGCGCAGTCTCAAGTAAGGAGAGCGCGTACTGGACATCCATTCGCGGGATCGGATCGTCCTTATGGATAATCGAGATGTGGACGTCCCGGACTCGTCCCGCATTCGAGCGTCGGGAGGAGTGCGTGTTGGCGTGGGTGAGAGGGGCCGAACGCGGGTGTGGGAACGCAGCAGCTGTTCCAAAGGTGATCACCGACACCTTCCCGACTGGTTGCCCAAAGTCAGAACAAAGGTCAGATATCCGAGGAGAGGAAACATGTGTGAAAGGGTAAGAACATCGTAAACTCACATCGGTCCAACAACTCCCGATTGCCTGCATCAAACAGCACATATAACAGACTAGCCACAGCCCCACCAGCACTATGTCCCGTGAAAATAATCTCCGGCGGCGAAATGAACTCTCCTCCTCCTCCTCCTCCTCCTCCCTGCTGCTGCTGTGGCAGTCGTTCCTCCCAAGCAGGACTCCCTTTACCCCCAATCCCCATCTGCACACCAGAAGAAGCAGCCAACACAGTCCACATCTTCAACTTCTTATCCACCGCCCGCCCTACATCCGCATACATCGCCATCGCGCACTTCAAGAACCCTTCATGCGCCTCAAACGTAGATCCATCCGCACATCGGATCGAAGATAGCGAGAGCGTCTTCCGTTTGTCTCCGTTGCCGCCTGTTGAGTTTCGACGAGAGATGCTGCCGCCAGAGGATGTACCCCCGCTCCATTTCTTCGCCTTCAGGTTGAGCATCATATCACTCAACCACTCCTCATCATCCAACCAACTCATATCAGCACTATAATCCGTGCCCCGACTCAGACCCCTCCCACTACCCCTAACAGCAACAATGAGCGCCCCATCGACCTTCCGTCTCAAAAGCGCCCAATTCTTCGTCCCCCGATTCGGATCCGCAAAATGCGTCTCGAGCAGAGAAGGGTTCGACAGGTGCGAGTCGTAGTTCTTCTGGTAGTGTCGCACCGAGGGTGGGGTGGACAGGTGGTAGACGATCTGAGAACACCGGGAGGCGAACGAGAGCGTCTGGATCGTCGTCTCCGCGGTGATCTGTGGCGTTGGGAAGCCGCGAGTGCTCGATTGTTGGACGACGGCCGGGGTATTCGTTCTTCTGTCGATCGTACGTTCAGGCGAATGAGACGCAGATCGCTGCTGAGGTTGTTGTTGTTGAAGCATCTGCTGATGTTGCTGGTGTTGCATCTGTTGTTGATACTGCTGTTCAGACGTCGGCGGAACGGGCTCCACATATCGCTGTGTCTTCGACTTCAGTTCAGGCGGGAGGGAATGTCTCGTCTGAGGGAGACCAGGGAGCTCCTTCATCCCTCCCACATACCCAACCCCCTCGACCGCATTCGGAGAGCCAGCAGGGACCGGTGGAGAACGACTGAAGACCTTCGAATAAAGACCAGAACCTGTCGAATTGAACGTTCCCACCCGCGTCTCGATCGGCGTTCGATTCCCTCCCGACCCTCCGCCGGGAGTAGTCACCGGCGAATGAGCCATCGCGGAGAAGAAACGAGGAAGACCTCTATGCTCGGATTGAGGTCTCTGTTGCTGCTGCTGCTGCTCCTCCACTGGCTCTTCGCCCGGTCGGTATCCGTACAGGGGTACGCCGGTGGAGGACATCGCGACTCCTCCCAGCTCCTGCTGTCTAGCTCTGAATGCCCTATCTCGCTCCTCGTCCTCCCGTCTGGCCGATTGATGATGTCGATAGTTGGGATCGTAAGGGGAGTAATGTTGATCCTGCGCGGGGAGTCCATCGATACTTGCCCGTGCTTGGGAAGGAGGGTCCCGAAAGGCATAACCATGTCCTCCATGCGAGTACGAGTATCCCTGTACTTGTTGTTGAGACTGAGGTTGGCCACCCGGATTACTCATCGACCGACTCAATCCCGCACCACCGGCTCGTCGAGGATCGTCACTCGTGGTGAAGCCACTACCTCTGTTCCAAGAGGGTGCAGATCCGAACGCCTTCTCAAGCCAGGAATCTCCAAAGGAGGATTTTCGGGAGCGGGAGGGTGGAGGTTCCCTCCTAGGAGCATCGTAATAGCCCTGATTCACACTCCTACTCCGCCCGCCTTGATCAGACTCATAGTACTCCCTCCCCCTCCCCATACTATTCATCTCCCGACTCTTCCCCTTCCCTTTCCCCTTCGACGCCCTCCTCCTCTCCTCCTCCTCACTATCCTCACTCTCACTCTCATACCTCCTCCCACCCTTGTCCGCCGACTTCGATCGGGCATAGTTGACGATGAGATCTTTGCCTGCGCGTCGGAGACTCTTGTTTCTGGAGACTTCGCGGATGCCCTTCTCGAGGACGGAGCTGATGGCTGCGTCGCGGGCGAATTTGCCTAGGCCTGATGTTATTTTGGACGTGGCTGATTTTTTGTGTTCGTCGTCTGGCATTGTTGCGGGCGACGAAGGGGGAAGTTGAACTGGGAACTTGGATCCTTTGGTTTCTTGATTGGGTATCTGGATGGAGGCAGGACGGAGAGTTTATGGTCGCAGTGATAGATCCGTCCTTTGGCAACTGGCAACGCGCCGAACTCCTCTTGAGTCTTCTATGTATACCAAAGTTCAGATCGCAAGGCACTTCCGTCAGTCTAGATGACAAGATGGATGAGGAATGGATGGATGAGGTTGGGGTGGAGAGTTGGAAGAAAGAAAGTCGCGCTCGGACAATGTTTTGATCGGGCGGGGGCGAGGGCGTTTTGATGAGTTGACGCCACAAAAAGCTTATCCGAACACAATGATCATCAGCCCTCCCCCGCAAATGATCGTCCCTTCCCTCCACGGTGGTCGGTGAGCGCCTGCTGTTTTTGGCTCTGGCCCTGCCGCTGCCGTCGAGCCTTGCTTAAGACCCCGAGCTCCCACAGCGTCCGCTCTGCTCCTCTAGGTCTCTATCTGATCAGCGCTGCGTCGTCGCTATCTCTGGCAAGAAATCATGAGAAAAAAGGGGGATCCCAACTCCCAGCAATGAGCAAAGGTAGCTGGCGCCGACCACAGCGCTGCCGGCGACAATACATTTTTCGAGGGGTGTATGTTTGGACGCCGGGCGAGGGCATCGTCATACGAGATTGCACAGCTGCACAGCCCGACTACTGAGATACTGTCCCGCACTTTTCACCACTCCCCCTCTGCCGGACGCCTGAGCAAAAGGAGTGTTGCCTGCCTGGGCGTAAAGACTGCGGGTGGACATGCTGAGCGCACGATGTGGAGCTTGGACGCTGCTGGGAGAGACTTCAGTCGGACGAGCAAACGTGCCTGGGTAACGTAATCTGACACCTGTCCGGAAACTTTGCTGCTGCTACTGCTCAGCCGCCAAAGTCTCTTCCCGCAGGAGACAAGTCCGTGCGCTGCTGCTTGGTTAGGCGTTGACTTTCGCCCTGTTTGAGATGGGCGCTGCAAGCAAGCACAGCTCTAATCTTGCACACTCCCTCGGGCGACTCGACTTCATCTCGAGGTAGGAGGTTCTCGAGGTGGGTAGCGTGGTAAAGTCTCCTGCAGTTCGGTGAGGGGGGGTGACTTCAATTGAGGACAGATGCAAATTCAGTGAATGTATCGTCATGATTTGTTCCTTGAATAAAACTAGGGGAGCAAGTTGAGGTCATGGTTCCCGTCCCCTCCTCCCTTCTTCGCACGCTCTTCCATCCATCCCTTCGTCCCGCTGCGACCCACAACCACCAGCGAACTCATCCATACACTCCTGGCAGCTGTCTCGCGGTTTAGTATTTCAGCATCCAGTATCTGCGTATCTGTCGCCTGGTACAGATACGCGCACCAAAACAAGGGACAGCAGAGTTCATAGTGCCTTCCCAAGGTACTGCACTGCCATTGTGTCACCTCCTCATCCATACGAATCTTCAACACCCCTCCTTCAACCCTCTCCTATTCTACCGCCGCCCTTCGCCCCCATCCATATTACTGCGCTTTCACAACGCCCATCCGCATGCATACTGGCCCATCCACCACCCGTACGGACCTCATCCATCACCACCACTACACCACATTATCACTCTCAAGGGACACATCTCCTTAGTAAGCCTTCTCCTAAGCCCTCTTCACAGCACCTCATAGGCCGTTCACTAACCTCACACTGTCCATTCCATCCATCCATCCAGGTCCCACACAACATCCCGAAAAAAAGGAAAGTCAACCCATTAGCCAACTATGCCCAAAGCAAAAGCAGGAGGCATCGCAGCGGCAGTCTCCAAACTCGCCCTCGACGTCGGCGCAGAACTGTCCAAAGATGAAGACGTACGCAAGATGGGCAAAAAAGTAATGGACCAGTTGCGCAGTCCCTCCGCTAGTGCTCCTGCCAGCGCCTCATCCAAGAAGAAGGGCAAAGAGACCGGCAGCAGTAGCAGCAGCAGCAGCAAGTCGGGTTCTCATTCGCGCAGCAAGTCAACCTCAGGCGGTGGTCGGACATCCAAGATTCTTTCCAATATCGGGTCTGGTGGTAGCGGGTCCCGTAGACCCAGTATGCCTCATCGCAATTCCCACGATAGCGGGAGCGGCCGATCCAGTCCTACGGGCCAACACCACCGCAGTTCGCGCTCGGCATCCTACAGTCAACCACCGTACCCTGGCATGGGTTACAGTCCGTCTCCGCAGTTTCTCCAGCCGGGCGTTCCGGCTGAGTATGCGCAGCTCAAAGCGGATGACTCGGCGGATTTGTCCAGAGGGAGTGGTCGAAATGGAGGATACGTACGTAGGAGGTCTTTGCTATGTCTGAACGTTGCAAATTCCCAATCACTGACCCTAACCCATTCTCTGCTCTTCTCACTATCTGAACTCCTCATACAGGCATCAAAGAGCGCCGGAACATCCCCAACATCCAGCCCACGTCCCTTCGCGACAGCCTACCTCCCCGCGCAGCATCGCGCCGTCATCGAAGCCCGCGCACTCGACGGCTACGGCTCAGAAGGCTATACCGCGGGATCGCCAAACAGCAACGGAAACGGAAATGGCTACAGCGGCCGTTCTCGACTCTCCCGTACTCAAGGCGAATCGGACGAGGCGTTCGCGGGACGCGAACGTGCCAATAGTGCCGGCGCGCTCCATCTGCCTTCGTCTGCACGAGGCGGGTACTTCAGCGAAGGAGGTGGAGGCAGGATCGCTCGAGCGATCCCTACTTCTGCATCGGGTGGCAGTCCTATGCCAGTTGCGGGTGATTCATCGTTGTTCATTCAGCATGCAGAATCGCATCGGTTGCCTGCGCCTCCTTCGACCCCACCACCGACGGACAACAACACGAGTCCGGACTATGGCAGGTTCGAGGGAAGCATTCCGCCTCCTCAGACTCATAAATCTAGCCCACTCTCTAACCCTGGTCTGGGCAACCCGGTGTTGGTCCATAGTAGCAATGGGACGAACGTGGTCCTCCCACCGCACGGCACCACGGGATCTCATGCTATGGCTCACAGCCACAGCCATGGAAGTAGTCCCTCTTCCTCCAACCATCATCACCATCACCACCACTCCTCATCCTCCGCTCATACCAGCCCAACGGCCCTCACCCGAGACGCGTTGGAAGGACTGAGCAAGAAAGAAGGCAAGAAGCCCGCTCATCAAGCTCCGCTCACCCATTCGCAGACGTACGACGCTCTCGCCTCTGCGCGTTCACGGATCGGAGCCGGCGTACCTCTCGCCGATGTAACCTTCGCCGCCCGTTGCGCCACTCTAATCTATACGCTCTTCGACCTCGAAGACACGCGGGACTGGATCGACTCCGGGCAGGATAAGCTCGAGAAGAACCCGACGTTGTTGGATGTTACATTTTCGGATCCGGGACAGGGGATTAAGAACTGGGCGTTGTTTAAGAGGAAGAGTGATGGGTGTTTGATCATTAGTGTTCGGGGGACCAGTAGGGGTCCGGATTGGGTTGATGATATGCTTTGCCATCTGAAGGAGAAGGACTTCGCAATGGAGAAAGATAGTAAATTGCGGTGTAAGGTGAGTTCAAATCGGACCTCCTGCCCCTCTCCTATTCGTGGGCTTGGATGAAACTCACCTCTTTTGTCCTCTTGGGTTTGGCAGGACGGCTCGATTTTCGACGCACACAGCTCTTTCCTCCGCTGCGCACTCGCGATGGTCCCTGATATCCGCAAAGTCCTCCTGACCCGAACCAAGTCCCAATCGGGGGCATCAAGTCCCGCCGTCCCTTCCTTACCCACGAGTCCGCTCAGCACGTCCGGCTCGGACTCGGCCTCGGTCAGGTCGTCGAAGAAGGGTGCTAATGGTGCGGTGAAGCCGTTGAATAAGTTGATTATCACGGGCCATAGTGCTGGCGGGGCTGTTGCGAGTCTGTTGTACCTTTTGTTGGAGCATCATTATTCGTCGCTCCTTTCGCAGTGTGAGTTTTCCGTTTCGCTACCGTGTTTCCCTTCGCCTTTTCCTTTCGATGAAAAAAGCTGACACCGCTCCCTCCTTTTGCCTCAAACCCCCCAGTCTCCCAGATGTTCTGCATCACTTTCGGCTCGGCGGCGTGCGTTCGTCGGACACGACCGTTGACGAGTCGGCCCAGTGACCAGGCACTCGCTTTTATCCTCCGTGGCGATCCCGTCCCTCGATTGGATATGAACTACGGTCTCTACCTTCTCGACCACTACGCCCGACTGCCCAGCAAGCCAGGCGTTGGTGCTGTGGCACCTTCCCCTGCGACGGGAGGGAATGGCCAATCTTTGGATCTTTTTGCCGAGAATGAGGACGACGAAGCTGCGGGTCCATCCATCTTGCGCACCGGTCCCGGGCACGCCATCCCCAAACAAACTGCGGCCCGAGACCTGGACGGCGAAGCGTTCCTGTCGCGCCTGACCGAACTCTACGGTTCGGAACGCGAGTCGGAACGTCGAGCGTCGAACGATGGGACGCTCGAGGTTCCCCTGCAGGTTCTTTTCCCTGCGGGGGAGATGTTGATGATTGATGTGGGCCGGGGGGATGTTTGGGAGATTGATGCGCAGAAGTTGGAGGCTACTAGTCCGGTGGATGTGGAGAGGCATGAGATGAAGATGTACATGAAGACGTTGGCGGGTATTGAGAAGGCGCAGCCCAAGTTGATCATTGATTGATTGATGGAGCGATGGTCGTCTCTACCCTTCAACTTCCTCGACCCTTCAAGACGACAAGAACTGCGCGGCCATGTTTTCTACTCCTCCCATGAGACGGTCCACATCGTCATCGATCAGAGTGGGCAAGTTGCCAGGCTATCATTCGACTTCTCCTCCCTCCTTCCGGACCCTTTAAGATACTCTTCAGCTTTACCTCTAAGGACTTCTCGAACCTTTGGATTCGGTCCCAAAACGCGGACGGCAACCTTTCCCGGATCTTACGGAGTGCTGAAGACATGCCTTCGGCCCTGCTGGGCCCAGCGACGACTCTATTCGTCTCGGTCGGCGTGAACACCCAAGAACAACAAAACACAAACAACCCTCAACAACTCTAGATCTCCTTCCTCTGTTCGGTCACCATCTCAAGGTCCAACACTATTCTATTCTATTCTCTTCGGACGGGCTCGCGGTACGGGGCCATCCTCGACTTCGCGGGCAATCCCCGGTACATACATGATACACACCAACTCTTCTTCCTTTCCTGCTCATGGACGTGTCACGCCTTTTTTCGCCCTCTCACCACCATTCTGCACTACCTACCTCTGCACATATACGAACGATACTTCGGTCCTCGCGGGTCCTCGCTTTCCCGCTTCTTCCCACCGTGCTCGACTTCCCTACTGCTCAAGCCTCCAGGCCTTCTCCGTGCTCGTCGCTCATCGCCCCCCACCACTCGAATCTCAAGCCCCCACGGGCCACGGCGCCTCCGGCCTCCCCACCCTCATCTGTACAGTACAGTAGGCTCGTTCCACCTTCAATTCAATCAGATTCTGCCTTCGCCTCTCTTGTCCCTAGTCCCGTCTCCAAGCTCCAAGCCCCAAGCTCCGAGCGGTCCACCTCGTCCGTGAAAGTCGCCAGGGAGAGACAAAAGGGGAAGCCCCACTTCCACAACGATCAACGCTCCATATGGTGCAATCAATGCAAGCCTCCTCGACAGAAGGACGCTAGGGGGGCTAGTAGCTCCCTAGTCCCAGCCACATCTGGATGGTGGAAAGCGTAAAGAGGACGCTATCGAGAGCCTCATTCACACAGCAGATGACAGATCGCACACAGAGAGAGGGAAAGTTGGAGAGATTTGAAATGTTTTATTTCAACTTTTGTACAAGAGGACCATGTCGAGAGAGCGATTACGGGGGGGATTTACAAGGAAAGCCCGGCCGCCGATAGCAACGACTTTGGGTAAAGAGAAGGCGGCGGTTAGAGAGTGTGGGTTGGTTGATGCGGTCGAAGAAGACCCCAGAACGAGTGTGGTAGAGCAATGTTGTGTTGAGTTGAGCGATGTGTGTGTAGAAGGCAAATAAGTGGGTAGCATCAAGGTGCAAGGGGGAGGTAGGAACACCTTGGGACGGTAGAAGTAGAAAGATGGTGGTGGTTGTGGGTTGTTTTAAGTGAAAAGAGAAAATGTGTGACGAACCCCGCTGATATATCCCGATAGGCCCAGAAGAAGAAAGAAGAGAGATCTAGAGAATCTCTTCTAGCGCTTAAGGGTAGGTGAGACCGACCTGGCCACCACCGAGGGGAGTGGAGAGAACACCCTTGACACCGGAGGTCAGGCCAGCCTTGAGGTTGGCGGCGGTGCCGAGAGCCTTGGAGCCGAGGCCGAGGTTGAGGTTAAGGGGGTCACGGGGGAAAGTAAGACCAGCCTGGCCACCACCGAGAGGGGTGGAGATGACACCCTTACCGCCAGTCTTGGGGCTGACCTTGAGGTTAGCGGCGGTGCCGAGAGCCTTGGAGCCGAGGCCGAGGTTGAGGTTAAGGGGGTCACGGGGGAAAGTAAGACCAGCCTGGCCACCACCGAGGGGGGTGGAGATGATACCCTTACCACCAGTCTTGGGGCTGACCTTGAGGTTGGCAGCAGAGCCGAGAGCCTTGGAGCCGAGGCCGAGGTTGAGGTTCAAGGGGTCACGGGGGAAAGTGAGGCCGGCCTGGCCACCACCGAGAGGGGTGGAGATGATACCCTTACCGCCAGTCTTGGGGCTGACCTTGAGGTTAGCGGCAGAGCCGAGAGCCTTGGAGCCGAGACCGAGGTTGAGGTTAAGGGGGTCACGGGGGTAGGTGAGGCCAACCTGGCCACCACCGAGAGGGGTGGAGAGAACACCCTTGACACCGGAGGTCAGGCCAGCCTTGAGGTTGGCGGCGGTGCCGAGAGCCTTGGAGCCGAGACCGAGGTTGAGGTTAAGGGGGTCACGGGGGTAGGTGAGGCCAACCTGGCCACCACCGAGAGGGGTGGAGAGAACACCCTTGACACCGGAGGTCAGGCCAGCCTTGAGGTTAGCGGCGGTGCCGAGAGCCTTGGAGCCGAGACCGAGGTTGAGGTTAAGGGGGTCACGGGGGTAGGTGAGGCCGGCCTGGCCACCACCGACGGGGGTAGAGATGATACCCTTAAGGCCGGTCTTGGGGGAAGCCTTCAGGTTAGCGGCGGTGCCGAGAGCCTTGGAGCCGAGACCGAGGTTAAGGTTCAAGGGGTCACGGGGGAAGGTGAGGCCGGCCTGGCCACCACCGAGGGGGGTGGAGATGATACCCTTACCGCCAGTCTTGGGGCTGACCTTGAGGTTAGCGGCAGAGCCGAGAGCCTTGGAGCCGAGGCCGAGGTTGAGGTTAAGGGGGTCACGGGGGTAGGTGAGGCCAACCTGGCCACCGCCGAGAGGGGTGGAAAGGACACCCTTGACACCGGAGGTCAGGCCAGCCTTGAGGTTGGCGGCGGTGCCGAGAGCCTTGGAGCCAAGGCCGAGGTTGAGGTTAAGAGGGTCACGCTCAACGTTGACGGGGGCAGCGTTGGAGCTGGCGAGGAGGATGGCGACAGTGACGAGAGCGGCGGTGAACTGCATCTTGATATGAGAGTAGGATTAGGGGAGGGGGAGGGTGTAGTGTAAAGACTGTATAAAGTAGGGGGAGAGAGAGGAGAAGACAAGGTCTAGGGATGGAAGATGAGCTGGCTGAGGGGAAAAGAAAAGCAAGTGGGGGGGATTGGACGTCGGTCACCTTTTGAACCTTTTGCACGAGGGGTGAAATTTCCCTGCGATGTTTCAATGTCCCTTGCCTGCTGCGGCCTGCGTGGGCCGCTTGTAGACAAGGATGGTTTTGGAGCACGCAGGGATTAGAGACAGGAAAAAGCACTTTAGACCTCTATGCATGGAAGCGGAAGGAAGGGGAGTGCCTAATGACGCAGGAGCGTGGCTTGAAGGGGGCGGCCCCCACTTTTTGCAGCTTGAGACCGGTGTGCTGCGATGCTTCCGCTCCAGTTTATTAGGTACGGGGTCCCAGATCTCGAGTCTGTTCAAGAGGCTGAAGGGAAAAGACAAGATTAAACGGAGAGGTAGGGCAGTAAATAAGTGGTGAACTGTCCTAATTGAGGCTGGACTAATACTGCCGGACCTGCAGATCTACCCAATCAAAGTCAAAGAAGCTAAGCGCTCAGTCGAATCTCCGTCCGAGTAGTTGTCAGAAGCTACAGTTGGAACCAGGTCAGGATCGTGTGTTGGGTGCGGGAATACACATGGAGTGAGTGGTATGTCAGTGGAGAGTCTCTGGGCGAGTCAGAGAGTGTTGAGGCCTGGAGTAGTGGGGTAGGCAGGAGAGGAGAGGTTAGCACGAGATCGTCAGTTTCATCAGTGTGTATGTATGTGCAGATCCGTCTCTCGACTGTAGTCTCTAGCCGACCATATGAGTGTGGGCTGTGGAGAGTGCAGGTCAGATCGACTGGGTGGGTGGTGGAGGAGAGCAGCGAGGTCGATAGGTCGAGAATATGTGCAAGTCGGCGGCATAGGCTTCAGACCAGTCTCAACTCTCCAGCTCCTGCGCTAATATGTTGACCAACAAAAAGCCTCTCGGCATAGATGACAATCTAAGTCATTCTGCATATGTGTGTTTTGTATGCCTGCTTCCACGGATTGCCATTCTGATTCAGACACGGCCACTGCTCTGACAAAGATCTGCACAGCACCCAGACAGTCCTTGCTCCGCAGATGATCAGCATTGTGGTCTCAGATCCAAAATACAAACATTACAGCTCTCGCAGCTCGCAGTGGTGGTCTCTTATAGATGCCAAGGGAGGGAGCAGCACATGCTGGTCGACCGTATTATTGGCTGGACCACGTTTTCTTACATGGGTGGTAGATGGGATCCATAGCTAGCTTGCAGTTTGCACGGCTTATTTTTCCCAGTGTGTAATAATCTGAGGTAGACATCAGTCCGTCGAGATTAAAGCACTGAAAGTGAGGAACTCTCCACCCGGGGTTGAGATGGGATCGCCTTCTCATGTCTCCTGGACGCCCCGGGAAGGCGCCCTTGCCCTGTGAGACGAGATAGAAAAGGACGACTATGAACTACAGTACTACACGAAAGTGTACACACGACGGGGAGCAAGCGATGGGATGCGTAGATTGATTTTGTGCATTGGGGTGGCTCGTGGCTCACGCATGCTGCTGTCTATCTGGGAGGTGGCTGACCTACTGCTATGCCTGGGTCCCAAAAACTATCTTTTGCCCCGCAAAATCTCTGCTCTTTATCGCTACACCCGAAATCAAATTGGCTTCTAGCTGACCCAAATCCCACACAATTGGACCCCGGATGGATCAGACGGACGATCCTCCACTGCTCTGGATCTGCCTTCATTTTGTGTCAGACCTAGACGAGTAGCCTGATCCTCACGCTGAGGCGAGTAGTATAACAAGGTCTACTTCCTGATCCTGAGATCTGAGAGCAGCCATCTCAGCTGGCCGTAAAGCGTTGGAGGATGCTCCGGGCGAGTTTTTCGTGGGACTTGTATTTCGAGAGGGAAGCAGGCGGCAGGCAGGAGACGTCGACTCGACCCGCACCGCACATACAGTAATGTAGTATGTAGTCCTGGAGCAGGGAAGGAGAAGCATAGCAAGTCAAGGTCATATTGAGGAACAAATTGGTATGATTAGCGTCTTTAGCTCGCTTTCGTTGGAACCTGATCCAAGCTTAGCGTAAATTACCCTTGCACAGTTTGTAATGCAGATCCCATCCAGACCCCGGGACAAACGACCGATGACCTCCCACGGGGTACATCCCATCTAGCTCACCACCCATCGTCCAACCCCAACGCTTTTCCATCGTACCATTCACTAACTAAGATGAGCGATGGGCTCGCCTGTAAGATCTTCGTCGAGGTCGAGACCGACACGGCGACAATGCTCTGAGGCAAAGTACATGGATCTGTGTCTTCTTTTCTTTTTACAATTTCCGTGGCTGCGCTCGGGAAGGTCGAAGCAGAGACCACAGCTCAGTCATCCCGAAATCTTCCTTATTCATCGACGATTGACCTGCTTACTGCTTACCGCTGGTTGGAAGAGGCAGACTCCCGTCCTGCGAGCTGCATGCTGCAGGTCGAGGGTGAGTATGGTGGTGAACAAGTGCATGAAGGTAACAATAAGCCAAAGGAAAGGAGCGAGGAGGAGGACGGATTATAGTAGTGGAAGACTTCTTTCGTTTGAATTAATCCGGATCATCTGAGTGTAAAGTCTAACACGGCATATGTACTCCTGTGGCTGTCGATCACTGCAGCAGCAGTGAACTGTTGTCGCAGATCCCTTGGGTGCATCGTTGGGGCTGGCTCTGACGGGGACTTCTGAGACCCAGCATGCTCTGTTCCGCGCTCCGGCCTCTGACTGCGATGGGCAAACTCCCACACCCATCGTCGGAGCTTCAAGCAGGGGGTACAGAGGCGAGCTTCGAGCAAGCGAGCGTGATAGGATCCGGTGCGGTGAAGAAACAACACGGCAGTGTGCAGGATAAAATGTTGAAGGAGCTCCTGCGAGCCTGCGACCTTCCGCGGTCCACCCTGCCTTCTGCTTAAGGTTTCGGTTACATATACATCTCCTTTGTTTGGACTCTCGAGAGCAGAGAGATGTTCCTTCATCCTTGTGGCATGCAAAACAATGGCCAAGCTCATCGTCGCCGCTGTTCATTGTCTATTCAACTCTCCATGCGCGATGAGCTGGGCGAGGTGGGATGCGGGACAGGCAGAGGTCTGTACCACAACCACCCATAAGGGGACCTCGGCACGCAGATTCGAGCATCGTCTGCCGCGAGCATCGCAGCACCTCCTTACCGCACTTTTGACTCCCAGTCCCAAGGTCACCTACGCGCTGACGGTGAGCGTGACGCGTGTAAGCGTCGCGTACAAGAGCGCGTAGCGAGGTTGTTGCCTCCCCGCAGCCCAAGAGAAAAAGTAAACGCCTCATGAGCATGATCCTTTATTTCAGTCCCCAGCTGACCCTCTTCGTGAGGCGTGAGGCGTGAGGCGTGAGGCGTGAGGATCTGCTGGCGTCGATCCGCGGAGGCAGCCTTCTCAGATAATGCTGTGTGCTAGTCTTCAATCAACTCCTCGTTGGGTCCCCTTTCCCACCCTCCTCCTTCGTCCCTCCACCTGTCCCTGGACATTGAAATTGGCCGAATACTAATACCTGCTGACAGCTGTCCACCTTTCACATTATTGACGTTGCTGGAAGCACGCCCCGACGGCCTCTCGCCTCTCGTGAGCCGGCCGTGGCCGTGGTAAATCTCGAAGGCATAATCTAATCTTGATAGGCACTAACCTCCCAGAAATCATTCCAGGCCTGCGCTAAGCGGCACTTTAACGACCCATCATCGAAGCAGTTCTGCAGGCGGCACTTTATTATGTCCTTGCGCTTCCTAGTGCGTGCTTAGCTTAGTCCAGGGCAGCGCTCTGCTGGTCTTTCTGCAACGCGGGGAAGCTCTCCCAACTTCCACTTCCCCCGCCTGAGTCGTCCCCCCACCGAGCCAGTCACAGGCGCCGGTTCCCTGCTTGGAGAGCGCCAGCAAGACGGATGATACGATGCTTGCTGCTAGCAACGGCTGTACATATGTACAGATGTAATCTAATAAGTAGACCTCCGTCCAGACTGGGCTCGATGTATGAATAATTGCAGCTTACGCTGGAGCGAGGATGTCCAGAATCGTACCAAATTTACCTCGTTCCCGCCGGCTCAACGACGATGCTTACCACTAATAAAATAAACTGCGAGAGAATGAGCTGTGTGTAGCGTTGACCTCAAATGTCGTCGGCGGCGAGGGAGTATTCGCCGCTGACCGATGGGCGATGGGGCAGTGCGATCATCGATCATAGTCTGTCGATTGGGGATGCTCCCGTGCCATCTTTTCCCCAGGGGCGAGCAGCAGCTGGATCCTTGAGCTGGCGACCTCAAGCGAAGTCTCTCTACGGCATCCACTGGGGCTGCGGAACGACCTCTCGTACGTTCGCTCGACAATAATCCTTTCAGACCGTGCGTACGTGCGTGCTGGCGGCATGGGGAAACAATCGATAAACCTGGAAGCAGGGGGTACATTAATGGACAGTAATCAGCGCATGATGCAGGATACGCATATAGTGTTAGGGGAGCGGTCATTCGTCTATCTGCGGGGAAAGCAAGGTCAATCCATCGCGCCTTTGTACATATGTGGACCTGCATCTTGGGAACACCGAACATGGAGATGACAGTAGAAGAATCCAGCTCAGAGCTGTTGCGAGCGTCCGAATTCCCAGGAATCTATCTATCACCTAGCGCGAACCTTACCAGCGCAATGAAGGACGGACGATGAACGATGAACGTGACGATAAACGATGAACGCCTGAAGCCTAAAGCCTGGAGTCGATAGAAAGCAGATCGCGCCGTCCCTCGTTTCTGGAATACTCAGATAACGTTCGTTCCTGCTTGTCAGATCTGAATCTTTGGTGGCATCGTCAATGCAGTAGTAGTCAGGGCAGCCGCCAGCAAGGGCTCGACGCTAGTCGAGAAAGTCTCTAAGTCTGCTTTGATAGACGTTGATTGAGAAGGGTCAGCAAACAGAGCGAGAGCGATGTTTTCCCTCCCATCGACGCGTCGCGCCGCGTCCCCGTGGATCGTAGGCAAATGCGGAGGGAGATTGATGAGGTCAAGAGTGGGGGGAATGGATGGGGATTGAACGTTGATCGCGCCTGGGTTTTCGCGAATTCGTGGACGATGAACGACAAATGTCGATGATGTCGTCTAAGTACTGTACCCCTGGGGTTTGGCACTTGGCGAGTCCTTGTCTCGTTCGTCGTTGCCATCACTTCGCAAAGTCTGCGGCGAATGTTCGAAAACGAATGGACTCGCCTCCGTGCCGTACATTTGAAAGGCCTATCATCTGCTTCCTGCGGCCTGAGGATCGTCCATCCTCGTTTGCTGCAGGTAGAGTAGCGGGGTCCGGCATGTGCTGATCGCTACTATGAGGTCCCATTAGCAGCAGATGCGCAGAGAGAGGTTTCGATACCCGCTGCTGAGAGGAGACCTGCCAGATGTTGCCTGGTACGCAGCTCGCAAAGTCATGAGACGATGGGTCGAGGGCTCTCGCGAGCTGATCCTTGCAATCCACCGTACACGGAGGCCTATAGCTTGCCCTTTGCAGAAGATTGAACATGTCCCGAACCGCCGGGCCCCGAATCCGAATCGGACTGCTCCGGAGGTCGAGCAACGAGGTGATGTTGATCTGTCCTTCATCAGCGCTCACATGTCCTTGCAGCGTCGTGGCCCAATCAGGTGGGAGGAGTGACGCCGAGGATGTTCAGCAATAGTCGATGTCGTCGAGGGCCGGGGAAGAGGAAGATGGCGACGAAGGCGTGAGACAGGATCCGTGACGACCTGTGTTGAGCTTTGAACAGTCAACAGAGATCTGGGAACCTCCAGGTGGCCTCGAGCGCTGGACCGAAGTTGGTTTGCCTTTCGACTGCCTTGAAGTCGAATCATCGGGGGCCTATCGCAACCGATCATCGTGAGGGCCGTAGGAGAGTTCATGCGGAGGAAAGGGATGAAAGCCTGCTGGAAAGGGGAAAGAGAACACAGAAGCTGCAGGGACGAAGAGAGGACGGGATCGATGCACTAGAGTGAGTAAGCGATAGAACCTGTTAATCGATGAGTCAGATTTCGACAGATAGAGGTCGAGACGAGAGAGGGAGAAGGGGAGCGAGAAGGTTAGCGCGAGACGTTCCGTTAGATGAAGAACATGTAATTCGCTGTACCCTCGACAAGTCACGGAGCGAACGAGATCCGGGACGTCAATGATACCCTGCGACATAGAGGGGAGCCATTTGAGGGGAGAAAATCATGGGCAAACCTCCAACGCCTGGTGGTGGTCGTCCAGATGATGCCTCGGCTCCCATCCTGAGCCCGTATGATAAGTCTCCGTGGCTACCGTTCGTGAACGGCTTGTGGGCAGGAACAGTCAGAACAGCTCAGAAACGGTAGAAGGTCGTCTCATCGAGCTGAGCCTGCAGCACAGAAAAAAGTTGTCATTCACGCACGTCTACGAGCTACGATCTCAAACACATAGATAGATCGTCTGCTCTGAGGTTCGGCTTTCCCATTCCGCTCTCTTCTTTCTTCCCTTCCTGGCCTTGTGTGAGAGCTGTTAGAAGTCGAGGACCGCCAGCCGTGTCACACAAGTTCATATCGTTCAATTTGGGCGTTCACTATTCACTTCATCTTTTTCCACGGGTTGGACGGACCGACCCACGACCTCGGCCATCCAAGGAAAGACCTCGTCCGGCGTCCGTACCCCTCTTTCCTTCATCTTCGCGGTATATACAGGTCCTTTTGAAAGGTCCTTGCGCATTCTTCTTCTGCCCTCCTCGAACGTAATCTGGTATATCCTGGAATTGATCCCTGTGAGTGTTTGCTGCGCTTCTGCTTCTTCGAAAAGGGAGATTGCTGATGCGTACCAGATCCCCTGCAGTAAGCAAGAATACTTGCAAAGGGGTTAAGAAGACCATGGACGCCCTCACCTCCAACCTTTCCGCCATAGGCCAATGGGCCTACCCATCCCCTTCAAAAAGAGCCTACCTCGACCTCCTCAACCTCGGCCTCTTCTTCCTCCCACTCCTCCTCCACACAATCTCAATCCACCTTCTCCTCCGCCACCACAAATCCCCATCCGCCAACGCCCTCCGCGCAGGCGTCCTCCTACCGCTCAACATCATCTTCAGTATTCGGGCAGGGTTGGGATGTATACTGCCTTCACTTTCGCTTGGTCCAAATCCGAGTGCGAAGGAGGGAGGGGTTTCGTATTTCATGTATACGGTCGGCGGGGAGCGGACGGAGGGAGGGTTTCAGCATTTCCATGTTGCTATGGGTGTCTATAGTGCTTATTCGATCATGAGGGCACTGGAGTGGGGTTTGGCTAGTCGTCCGCCGCGATTGAGTCCGGCACTTCTGGATCTCGTGAGGCAAGAGCGGGCGCGCGAGCAGGGTGTGGCCACGAACAACAAGACGGGCAGTTGCAAGACGACAAAGAATGGGGATGTAGATGTCCCGCCTACCTTCTTGCCGCGATACATTCCGGGGACGACTCGTCGGCTTGAGTATGACTTGCTTTCGAATATGCGAGGAATCGGTTGGGAATGGGGTATACCTTACCTCCCTTCCCACCCACCCATCCTCCACCCAACCCCTCACTCACCCGAAGCCAAATCTCTCCAAACTCGCCGAGGGGAGATGATCGCTTCGCGCTTCAAGTACGGCCTCCTCTTCTTCCTACTCTCGGACATCGTTGATTCTATCCTGAAGGAACAAGCAATTTTTGGTCCGAGGGCGAATGTGGGTGGGCCGGTGTCGCTGGGTGGTGTAGCGACGGAGGCGATCCGATATGAGGAACAGCCTATCTACCTCCAATGGGCCCTCACACTCCTGGCGGGACTGATCATCCCCATCTCCATGAACGGCACCTTCAACCTCCTCTCGGCGCTCTCCCTCCTTCCCGCCCACCTCTTCCCGCATTCGGAATGGGTATGGCAGAGGTCGTATGGAGATCCATCGGGGTGGGCTGCTCCTCTTTTCCAATTCCCTCATGCACCGAAGGATTTGAGGACGTTGTGGGGTAGAGACTGGCATGCGCTTTTCAGGAGACCTTTCTTGTGCGTTGCGTATCAGCCTGTCAACGAGACTCTCAAAGCCGTCGGATTGGGCGTCCCGGTTGGGCAGAAGGACCACGGGACGAACGGGAAGAAGAGTCATCAGAATGGCAATGACAAGAAGAAGGTCTCCGAGGGGATTTGGCGTGGGACGCCGGGCAAAATGGTTCGACGCGCTCTTTCCGTCCTCTCCGTCTTCCTCGTCTCGGGTCTGATGCACGAAGCGGGCCAACTCGCCCTGGCACGTACACCCGCCGAACGGGACCCATGGAGATTCTTCGGACGCGGGGAACCTATTCTGGTGTATTATCCTCCTTCGAGTATGGGTGCGTTGAGGTTGGCGTATGTGGATACGGGTGGGCGGGCTGTTTTGTTCTTTTTGATGCAGGGTGTGGGTTGTGTCTTTGAGGATGCTGTTGAGAGGATGTTTGCTTCGAAGGGGAAGGGAAGGACGGGGGTTAGTAAAGTGGCTGTGAGATTGTTGACGTGGTGTTGGGTTGCGGTGTGGATCTTCGGATGGGGACACTATGTTGGGAAGGTGAGTTACTTGGACTTTTCCCCTGGAGCCTGTGGTTGATCGCTTCTCACTAACCCAGGGCTTCCTCCAAAAAACCTTCAGGCATGGTTCCGCATGGGTATCGCACAGGGCGTCATCTCCTTCCGCGCGACTGGTGCTTTGGCACACATTATCATGCAAAACCTCTCTCGCGCCTGATCACGGGCGGGAATGAGCTTTTTTTGTTTACACGTAGAGAAACCCTCACCTTTCATTATCTTTTGCCTTCTTCTTCTTACTGCTATTATCGTGCCAACCCAATCTTTACGTTCATGCATATTCCTTCCGTGACCAAGAATTTGGCAGATGCAGGGACACAGCCTACAGGTTCTATTTGGGGGGTCGAAAATGGCTCTACTGGCCGGCTGAAGCTGCAGGGCACGCTTCCACACTGGCTGTCTTCCGACTTGCCTCGATGACAGCCTGACTCGGTGGATGCGCTTTCCGCCAATGAGCAGCAATCTCCTCCCGCGTCGCAACCCATACCCCCTCTTTCTTGGAGATGTACTCGACGAATCGCTCCAATCCTGCGAATCGCCCTGGTCGACCGAGTACGCGACTGTGCATGGCGATGGTGAGCATCTTGGGTACGTCGAATGAGGAAGGTGAAGAGGAGGTAGAACGTTCGCCCTCGGCGTAGAGGACGTCGAATGCGTCGCGGAGGTAGTCGAAGAATTGGGTTGAGTTTGTGAAGCCGGGTGCTTGGGCGTACTTCATGTCGTTTGATTCGTAGCAGTATGGGACGACGAGCAAGGGTGGGGAGGGGATGGAAGGGTCGGAAGATGGAGATGGAGAGGGAACCCAGTATGGAAGGTCGTCCTCATCTGTGTGTGAGAGTGTGTCAAATTAGGGTCAGTGAGTTGCTTATCAGAAGAGTGGAAGGAGACGGGGGGTTCGGACGCACATGAATCGGAGTCGTACAAGATGTCGAGAACGCCCTTGTCTCGGTAGGTCTCGTACACAAGTTTGCGAGTGTTCATGCTCATCCGACCTGTATACCACCCGCGCGGGTACTGTCCACTGGGACTAGCTGCTTTGATGATGTCCATCGTCTTGGAGATATGTTCCTTCTCCTCAGCGGGGTCCATGCCATTGTAGTCGATCCATCGGTAGGAGTGCGATCCGACTTCGCATCCAGCCTCTTCCATGGCGCGCGCTGCGGCTGGGTTGAGTTCGATGGCGCGTCCGATGGACCACGAGGTGAAGTGAAGATGGTAGCGCTTGAAGAGGTCCAAGATACGCCAGAATCCACATCGAGATCCATAAGCATATGCGCTCTCGTATCCCAAATGACGGTCGGGTCCCGGTCGAGGAGCAGCTGTTGCGCCTCCTTCAGTGAGGAATGCCTCGGAGTGGTCGTCCCCGTTGAGGAGGGTGTGTTCTCCGCCTTCTTCTACGTTGAGGACGAAGCTGAGGCAGATTTTTGCGTTGTTGGGCCAGTGCGGGTGTGGGGGCTTGCTGCCGTACCCGATCAGATCGCGGGCTGCGTGCGGGTCGTTCTGTGCTGCGGACATGCTGAAGGAGAATATCTTTGGGGAGGGAGAGATGGAGGAAGGCAGTCAGCAAGGAGTAGAGGAAGAGGTCAGCGTTGCATGAATGGTCCAAGCTCTGATTGTCGATCGCATGTTGTGTCCGGCGATTCGTTTTTCCGTCTAACGCCGAACAAAGCCGAAGTCGATCCACACGGTGTCGCGAGAAATGATGATCACTCACTCAGATGATCATGCTCACACCACCACCCACCTTCCAAACCTTCCAGCGCAACAGCCAACGCACACGCCTCCACAGCATACAACAGAGGAACAGAAATGCTGGGAAGAAGGTCTCGTCTGGCAGCAGCAGCTGTCCTCGCAACAGGCGCTGCTGTCTGTCTCGCGCTCACAGGATCAGCAGCAGCATCTCCACAACAACTGCCCTCAGCAGCAGACTGGACAAACGAGAAGGTCAACCGCATCATCGACGTCGGAGGAACCATCACTCGCTCAACAACACAGTTCACCCTCCGCAAAAACGAGTCAGCCATCGCATCAGCCCAGGGAGATGTCGCTCCGTACTACATCTCTCTCTCACCCGAGGAAGACGTACATCTCGCATATACCAAAGTCACACTCACATTTGAGGGACAGAAGGCCGAACCAGTCATCTTGGAACTCGAACGAGCCTCGCGACCCAACAGCACACACCATGTGTATGCAGTCCAGTTGCCCAAGGCGGTCTTGGTTGGAAGTGGTGAGAGGCGCCCTGTGGTCACTTTTGATGCTATGTTCTCGCACATGTCGTCGCCTCTGCCCAAGACCATCAAGCAGAGTGAACAGATGCAGTTGCTCTGGCAGGGCGAGGTCGGCATTCGCAGCCCTTATGCCACAAACGAAGGCAAAGTTCGCGTCCGGTGAGTATTCCTCATCTGTACGAGCTATCAGCTTCCTCCAACTCAACGCACTGAACCCACCCCGCAGATCATCGCACCCCCGGATTCTATCGTACTCGCCCAACGGACCCGACGAAGCTACCAAGAGCGGATCCACCCTGACTTTCGGACCCTACAGCAACGTCGAGCCCATCGCCTTGGACGGAAAGGCTGATGCCAGTACGCTGGTTGCAGGTCGGGTTCACTACCAGTACGACCAGCCCGTCATCTCGGCTGTAGAGTTCAACAGACACGTCGAGATTTCTCACTGGGGTAACAACCTCGCGACGGAGGATCGGATCTGGGTCCGTAATGATGGTGCTGCGTGAGTTACTCCTGTTGTTCTGTCATCAACTTGTGGATGCGATGGTGCTGAACTAAGATTTGGTCCCTGTTCCTGAATTGGGCAACAGTTTGAAGGGCTTCTTCTCCCGTGTTGAGCATCAGAAGGCGACATACCAGCAAAAGATCACCTCGCACATTCTCCAGATCTTGACTATGCACCTCCCTCCTGGAGCCAAGGATGTTTACTAGTGAGCATCTCCGTCCCAAGGGACTTCTGGACCGTCAGCACCGCGCCTCTGACTCTCTTTGTACTGTTACACAGCATCGACAAGGTCGGCAACGTTTCGACATCGCACTTGAACGCCTCACCCGACGCACCCCAACTCGTCTCCGCGTTCCCAGTGGCCCTGATGCAAGGCAAGACCTCCCGTCTGGCCCTCCAGCCGAGATATCCTCTCCTGGGCGGATGGAACTACACCTTCTCGGTCGGGTTCAACATGGCGCTGGGCGAGGGAGGGTGGGGCCGACGGATTCCTGATCAAGGATTGAGTAAAGTTGCGGGTGATTTGCAGGGTGCGGGGAGTGGGAAGGATCGGTACGTGGTTGGTGTTATGTTCATTACGCCTCTTACGGATGTGGCGATCGACAACGTTCAAACGAGGATTGTGTTGCCTGAGGGTGCAGTGTGAGTTCCTTTTCTTTAAAACAGTCGGGGATCATTGTGGGCGTTCAGAAGCTGACCGTGCAGTATTGGGTTGGGACACAGTGTGACCCAGGTCGACATTCCCTTCGAGGTGGACTCGCTCAGACATGAGAGGTTCACTTCTTACTTGGACACCATTGGTCGGCCGGCCGTTGTGATCGAGAAGACACGAGTGAGCGAACAACACGGCCAGCTCGTCTACGTGAGTTGCCCCTCCTCACCCTCGTTGCCGCTCCCATGAGGCGTGTGTGTTTCGCTCATCGCATCATCATTTCTTCTCTTTTTTTCTTTCCAGATCCACTACACTCTCAGCAGCTCGGCACACTACCGCAAGCCTCTGTCGATTGCGGCTCTCGTGTTTGCGCTGTTTGGCGTCATCTCGACGCTGCGACGGTTCGATGGCAAGATCTCGAAGTGAGGAACAGCCGGCGGACTGCTGCTAAGGGCTTCAAAAGTTAGCTTAGAGATGCGGGGCTTGTAGGGAGAGAGCGAGCTGGAGGATATGGTCGGCCTTCGTTGGGCCTGGAGCATGTTCTCGTCCAGTCCCGTCGTATCAAAATTCATGCATCAATTTGCTCTACTTCCCTGACCCTCCCGCTGGATCAGTAGCTTGTGAAGCGAGACACGTAGCGAGTTCAGGATCGATCGATCGATCAATCAATCGATCAAAGTGTGCATGTTCGGAGCTTGAGTGACTTACACGTCGCCCGTCGCCGTTGTGTGGAAACTCCGACACTTCAACTTCTGCGCACGAAGCACCTCTTTGGAATCCCGCATTCCTCCCTTCCGCACAGACTTGAGGACGACGACAACAACAACGAACTCGAGGACGACAAGGACGACAGCCACGAAGCACCGACTACGATCCTGGAAGTGATTGACTCGCACTCGTCACCCTGTTCCGGAAACAGCAGAGCACGTCGCTTTCCAAAGAAGTGTCCCTTTGACCAGCATTTCCACTCGTCCCTTTCTCAATACGTTTCCCTCATTCATTCATCACTAGCAACATCATCATCGTCCTCAAGCTCGCGCTCACATCATGAAGGCGGCCATCCCACGCACCGCAACCTTCGCGTGGTCTCCCTTCGACCTGACGACCGAGGTACACCCTTACCTCGCAACAGGCACAGTCGCAGGAGCCCTCGACGAGTCCTTCTCCAACGAGTCCACCCTCGAACTCTGGCAACCCCACGCCGACGAAGCGCCCAAGACCAGCCAGGGAGCTCTCTCCCCACTCGCCTCCATCTCCTCATCCGCACGCTTCAACCGACTTGCGTGGGGTAATGTCTCGTCCAGTCGACCCAAGGGCATCTTAGCTGCCGGGTTGGAGAACGGAGAGTTGGCCCTTTGGGATCCTGTCAAGATTCTCGAGGGTGGGGTCGGCGGTGGGGCTGGGGAGGAAGCGTCGATCATGCGGAACACGACTCATACCGGTCCTGTACGTGGACTTGAGTACAATCGGATTCAGAACAACCTCATCGCGTCTGGCGCTTCGAACGGAGAGGTGCGTCTTTGTCCCTTCTTTCTTGTGGCTGCATACATCCCTTCTGTTTACTGATCTTCCACCTTTGCAATATTTCCCTCCCTACGTCTGTTCGATTGTTCAGATTTTCATTTGGGATCTGAACTCGCCCGGTCGCCCTTACTCGCCCTCCGCACAGCGCTCTCCCAAGGTAGACGACGTCACAGCGCTTGCATGGAACAACTCGGTCCCCCACATTCTCGCAACCTCCTCAAATACCGGCTTCATCGTCGTCTGGGATCTCAAGAAACGCTCCGAATTCGTCTCCTTCAGTTACTCCGGTGGTGCAGCCACCGCGGCTCCTGGTGGTCCCATGGGAGGCGGTGGGGGTCCCAATGGTTCCAGCGCCGCTCTTGCCTCGGGTGGTCGACGAGGTATGAGCGCCGTATGCTGGCATCCCGATAATGCCACTCGTCTCGTCACCGCCTCAGAGGACGACACCTCGCCCATCGTCATGGTCTGGGATCTCCGTAACGCCCGTGCACCCGAGAAGATCATGACCGGACACGATCGAGGTATCCTCTCTCTCTCCTGGTGTCGACAGGACTCGGATCTGCTCGCTAGTACGGGTAAGGACAACCGTACCATCCTCTGGAATCCCAACACGGGCGAACGGGTGGGTGAAGTCGGCCACAGCGACAACTGGAATTTCGATGTTCAATGGTGCCCTCGTAACCCATCCATGCTCGCTACTGCCAGTTTCGACGGCAAGATCAAAGTTCACGGTCTTCAGAACACGGGTCCCGAAGACGATGCCGCTGCTGCTGCTCCTATTGCTACCCAGCTTGCCGACGGTGCGGATCTCTTCAACTTGCCTGCTGGTTCACTCGACACGGGCGCAGCTGGTGATGCGACGTTCACTCCTCATGCGCTCTCTCTTACGCAGCCTCCCAAGTGGCTCAAGAGGCCGGTCACCGCCTCCTTTGGTTTCGGCGGGCAGCTGGTTAGCACCTCCCGGATTCAGCCTGCTCCTGCGGCACCTCAACCCGGAGGCGCAGCGCCAGCGGCTCAAGCAGCTACGGCAGCCTCATCGACCGCCTCTTCTTCCACCGTCAAGATCCGTCACGTCGTTACCGAGCCTGCCTTTGTAGAACGCGCCAACCGCCTACAAGATGCGCTCGCTTCGGGCTCCCTGGCGTCCTTCTGCGAGGAACGAGCCTCAGGTCTGGCTAACTCTGCTTCGTCGTCCTCTTCGGACGAGGCCGCGAGCTGGAAGGCGCTCTCTACGCTCTTTGCGGAGAAGGAGGCTGGTCGAGTCGATCTTCTTGCCTTGCTTGGCTTCTCTAAGGATGACATCCAGAAGAAGGTGGAGGGTGCCATTGCGGCGTTCAAGAAGGATACAGGTTTGGCGACTCCTACGCCCTTGACGCAGAAGGAGTCTGGTACGGCTGAAGAGGCTGTTCAGGCTGCAACAGCTGCTGCAGCGGCGGCGGCGGCTGATGTTGAGGCACCATCCGCCACGGAAGAGTCGGAAGCGCCTTCGCAGTCGGATGCTCAACCTGATCTGTTTGGATCGAAGGACGCTTCTTCCTCTGCCGCGGCGGCGAATGGGACCTCGATCACGACTTCTACTAGCGCCGCGGACGACTTCTTTGCGGCTGGTGCACCTACTTTGAGTGCTGTACCTGACCGACTGACGAAGGGCGGTGGGAGCATTGCAGGATCGGAGATGGGTATCCCCTCTGCTGCTGCCACGATTGGATCTGCAGGACCTGGCTCGATCGCGTCGGAGAGCGGCAAGGCGGTCACGTTCAAGATCTACCCCACCGAAGAATCAGAGGTGGACAAGCTACTGACGCGAGCGTTGGTCCTTGGTGACTTTGAGAGTGCCGTTTCGCTCTGCGTGTCTACGGAGCGATTTGCCGATGCGCTCTTGTTGGCTGTACAAGCTCAGGCTCGTGGTCAGGCTCCTGACCTGCTCGAACGGACGCAGGCGGCTTACTTTGAGAAGCGTACTGCCGAGCTGCCTTATCTTCGTCTCTTCCAGAGCATCGTCTCGAACGACCTTACCGACATTGTGCAGAATGCCGACTTGGGCGAGTGGCAGGAGATCTTTGTCGTTCTTTGCACTTTTGCGAAGGCAGAGGAGTTCTCGAGTCTGGCGGAGCAGTTGGGTCAGCGATTGGAGTTCCACTATGCGAGCAGCTCGAACTCGAATGGTGCTTCGGACTCTGTCAAGGCGGCGAGGAAGAATGCGGTTCTTTGCTACTTGGCGGCGGGCAAGTTGGAGAAGGTGGCTACACTGTGGATCGACGAGATGAAGGAGGAGGAAGCTGCCTTCCGGGCTCAGGCTACTTCGTCTGAGGGGGAGGACAACAACTATCTCACTGCCCACGCGGAGGCGCTCGAGACTTTTGTTGAGAAGATCACGGTGTTCCAGCATGCGGTTGGATATGTCGATGTCGACTTGCAGACGCCCACGCAGAGCAGCTTGGTCTCGGAGACCGGTACACGGACTTACAAGCTTGCCCAGCTTTACGACCGGATTTTGGAGTATGTTAACTTGTTGGCTGGCCAGGGTTTGATTAGCGCTGCGCTCAGCTTTGTTAACCAGACGCCGAGTGACTACCGTCCCTCGGCGGCGGGTGTGGAGGTTGAGACTGCGGGTGGGGCTAAGGAGCGACTTTTGCAGGCTGCTAAGGCTGCGGGTGCGAATGTGTCTGCTGTTCCCTCCGCTGCTGCTGCTCCTGCTGCTGCACCTGTCGCTTCGTCTTCGAACCACTACGGCCCTTCGTACGCCTCTACTTCAGCATACGGCGCTCCGGCCCAATCTGGACTGTACGGCGCTTCGAACTCAGTGTACGGCGCTCCCGCAGCTCAGCCGCAGGCTGCTCCTACATTCACTCCTGCGTACCCGAGCGAGCCTTACAACCCGTACGGCGCGACGCCATATGGATCTAACACTGGTGCGGGTAACTCGGTTTACGGTGCGCCGCCTTACGGTGCTCCCCAGCCTGCTCCTGTTGATTCGACGCCTGCCCCTCCGCCAGCACCGCCAGTCAAGCGCGATGTGGGTGGGTGGAACGACGTGCCTACAGGGTTGGCGCCCCGACGCACGGGTAGTGCGATGGGTGGAGCTGTTGCTCCTGGTGGAGGGCCAGCCAAGGTTGCTCCTATTATGTCGCCCTTCCCCAACGCGCCTGCTGCTCCTAGCTATGGTGGCGGAGCAAATGGTGCGTTGCCTCCTCCGCCGCGTGGTGGTACGCCTGCGGGTCGAGGATATGCGAACCCGCCGCCACCTGGACAGGGTGGTGGACCGGGCGCGTACGGCCCTCCTCCTGGTAGGGGTGGACCTGGTGGTCCGCAGGGTGGCCAACAGGGACCTCCTCCGCCACCTATGGGAGGTCCACGTCAGCAACAGCCTCTTCCTCCGCCACCGCCTGGTGCGGGAGGACCGGGCATGCGTGGCCCACCGGGACAGGGACTTCCTCCACAGCAGGGGCAGGGTCAAGGGGTCCCCCCACCTTCAGGCAACTATGGTCCTCCGCCCCCAGGCCAGGGTCGGGGTGGACCGGGAGGGTACGGTCCTCCGCCGCCTGGTGTTCGACCGGGCTCGGTTGGACCTGGTCTGCAACAGCAACAGCACCAGCAGCAGGGTAATGTGCCACCTCCACCACGAGGACCTCAACAGCCTGCTCCTCCGAACCCGTACGGCCCTCCGCCGGGTCAACAGCCACAGCAGCAGCAGCAGCAGCAGCAGCAGCAGCAGCTTGGTGGACCTGGGATTCCACGACCTCCGTCTACTCCGATGGGAGGGATGGGACCTGGTCAGCGGGGTCCGCCTGGGGTGTTGTCGCCACCGGGGATGCCCTTGCGGGGTACGACACCTGGACCAGGTGGAGCGGGAGCTGGTGCGCCGCCGAGGAGTCAGACGCCTGCTAAGCCTGCGAGCAAGTATCGTGAGTACATTCTCGTGTTTTGATTCAAGCTGAGAAATGGGTAATTAGACAGAAAGACTTATTTTCCTTTTCTTAATTTTATCTCCACACAGCCCCGGGAGACCGATCGCACATCCCTGATTCGCAAAAGATGATCTTTGAAGTCCTCTCTCGCGAGTTTGGCCGGATTCGCCAGACGACACCTCCAGCCCAGAAGCGGATGGTCGACGAGACGGAGCGCAAGTTGAACATCCTGTTCGACGGGTTGAACTGCGGCACGATTGATCCGAAGGCGATTCCGTTGTTGTTACAGCTCGCCCGGGCTGTTGCTGCTAGGAACCAGCAGGCTGCGTTGGGATTGCATTTGGAGCTTGCTACGAGCAGTTCGGGCGAGCTCAGTACTGCGTTGACGGGGGTCAAGTTTTTGATTTCGCGGTTGAACGCGTGAGCGCTTTCGGGTGCTGTCCGACCTTCAACAAGACTCCCCACCCTTCCCTCAACTCAATCCTCCCAAAAACCACCTCCACCCAAAGGATCCTGCTTCTCTCTTCCTTCACCAACTTCCAAACCAAAAGAACCTCAGGTTTTTGCTCAGTTCTCTCTCTCTCTTCGACTCTCCTTCCACATCCAATGACTCTGTTCCCCCAAAACGCTCCTGCCTCATTTCTTTTTTCCTCTTCTCTCTTCCCCTTTTCAAAGGTCTTTGATGTTCCCCTTCTTGGTTCCTTTTCCCTTTCTTTCAACTACGAATCGAACTTGACTTCCCTGAACCCGCCTCCTGTCTCGCTGTCTCCTCCATCCTCGAAGCCAAGAGAACCGGAAGAACTTGCGCCGCCCTACTTAAGCGAGCGGTGAGCGGCAAGAAGGTGGTGTATTATTGGGTCAAGCACTACTGCACTACTACTGGCTGGGCAAGGGTCCTCCTCGTCCTGCTTCTGTTTCAGCGCCGTCCATAATCTTCCGCCTGCTGCCTGTGATTCGTAGATCATCCGGGTCAGCGGCGGCGCGCAGCGCGGGGCGCATGTACATACATACGAGTATTGCGGCGAGGTTTTTTGAGGTCGAGACAGAGCAGCATCAACCGCCCCACCCGGGACTCGGGAGGTTGAGCGCTGCTGGGTTGGGGGAGCTCGTATTATAAAGGCGACACTCCCCAGGCTTACTCTTCTC
>RDSH01000225.1:0-32314 GCA_009428295.1 Tilletia walkeri
AGGTTGATTCTGCTGTAGTGGGTTCTTTCCTCGTACTGACTTCACCTGACTTCCTTCTCCTTCTCCTTCTCCTTCTCTTTTCTTCGACGATTTTCTGCCGGCTCGGCGATCCTGCGCGGGAGCGGCGAGACTGAGAAGGCTTTCCAGCGCGCTTTATATTCACAAGTATCATCCCGAAGGACCCAATGGTGTTGAGTAAGTCTCCTTGTGCTCTGCATATCAGCAAATACATAGAGTTGAGTCACAGGTCAGCTCACACCTGATTGACCAATCAACAATTACCAACCAGCAGGTCCCTCCATCGTCAAGTCTGTCTCTGATACATCCGCTCAAAGATCCGTCTTCCGACAAGTCCTCATCCGTGTCTTACTCTCCCGACTCTGACTCCGACTCGATTCCGATGCTGAATAGCTTCCGAAGCAGCCAGAGGTAGTCAAGAAGGGCACAAATGAGGAGCAAGAAGAGCGAGGCTGCTCCTGCTCCCGCTGCCCCCGTTTTCGAATCCAATCCATAAGAAGCATCATCCTTCGAGTCTGAATCCAACTCTGAAGCTCCTTCCTCCGGATCTGACGACGACTCTGATTCCGATGACTCCTCTTCCGACTCGGATGCGGAGCCGCCGAAGCCGAAGCCCAGTAGACAACCCGTCCATGTCCTGTTTCCTCTTCGAAAACGGCTTCATCCACAACGTTACCCGAGGCACAGCAGCGGGCCCATCACCAACAGCATGGAGAACATCCACATTTGCACGAAGAAGTTGGGTCGACTTGAAGTACGGATCAGACGATCGACCGGTACTGGAACAGATGCAGCTCGTCTCCAAACCGTCCCGCACTCCCGCAAGATGAGTCCTCCCGAATGAGGAGCTCTTAAGGTTCGCTACAGGCACGCGGACCAACTTCAGCCGTCACTCAGGTTGAGCGAGTCTGAAATCGTCAAGTGTGGGGCGCATAGGGTTTTGGAAGTCCAGAATGCCATCAAGCAAGGGCTGGGCGATGAGGTCGTTTGCAGACAAACGGAAGGAGTGAGTCAATGCGCTTTCAAAGCTCGTCCAATCAGGAAATTCCATTGACGAACAATCGCTGCGCTTTGGCTTACATTTAGGTCCATCCGTAACATCCCTCCTGCATGTTTGGATGTCCTCAATCGGAGATGCGATCCACGTTCGGCGTAATGTCTCTCGCCTCTCGCCTCTTGCCCAAAGTCCTTCGCTCCTTCCAGCTCTTCGACAGGAAAGGTCGCAAGATTTGCAAAAAGGACGGAGGGACAGGAACGCCTCCTGGTTTCAGCGGTTCGCTCGTTGCAATGTGAGTGTCTCCTTTCCCTTTCCCTCTCCCTCCCCTTCCTTCCCGACCTGCTCACCCCATCGCGACAGGAGACGTCCTGTTGCGGTGCCCTGCCACGGCAGGGGCACATGCTTGGGAGGAGACTTCGGTCTACCTCCTTCGCGGTTCGACATCCCTCTACAGAGCCTGGGGTGAGATTGGACCGCTGAGCCCAGGCTGCGTATGGACTACATCCCGCGGGCGAGCAGGAGGCGCGGGTCTCATGTTCCCGTGTACAGGCTCAGTCCAAGCCTCGCACGCGTCACGAGATCCAAATGACTGTCAATCTTCCCCTCTCCATCCCATGGTTAGAGCTGGGGATATAGCAGCTCCGCGCAACGGGGTTCTTCACAGGTTGATTCTGCTGTAGTGGGTTCTTTCCTCGTACTGACTTCACCTGACTTCCTTCTCCTTCTCCTTCTCCTTCTCCTTCTCCTTCTCCTTCTCCTTCTCCTTCTCCTTCTCCTTCTCCTTCTCCTTCTCTTTTCTTTGACGATTTTCTTGCGGCTCGGTGATCCTGCGCGGGAGCGGCGAGACTGAGAAGGCTTTCCAGCGCGCTTTATCTTCACAAGTATCATCCCGAAGGACCCAATGGTGTTGAGTAAGTCTCCTTGTGCTCTGCATATCAGCAAATACATAGAGTTGAGTCACAGGTCAGCTCACACCTGATTAATCAATCAAGACCAGCAGCTGTTGCTTGTGGAGATCCTGCAGGGTGACAACCCGCCTGGTGGAAGGCGGTATGCAAAGAAGGCTTGATGCATGCTCGTAGTGCTGTGAGTCTCTCATGACATTATGGACCTCTTCACTAAAGACCAGATCTCATCTTTTGACTCGCCTTGATGTTCCCTACCAGGCCGATCTCTACCGCCTCATTCTAGAATGAATCGACATCATCAGTAGCATCCGCACCCCGATTCGCCCGCGACACCACACTGCCGAACATGCCAAGGCTTGGCTGCTCTGTCCAGGCTGCTCCTCGACATGAAGATCCTGATCTCGACACACTGAGCAGTCACCGCTCGCTATGTATTCGAAAGCGGTCGGTCTTCTGCTGTGCTTTCCGTCATGTACACAGACACTTCCACGCCTTGTACTCCTCACTTTCTCGTCAATCGCAAATACACGAGTGCGAACGTCTTTCGCCTTACTTGTGAACGGGACCTGCCGTGAAGCACTCGCCAGATCATATACGCTTATAAAAGGACGAAACTTTCACCGTCACGAACGTTCGTGGTCGCACTTTGAAAGTATAGCGCGCCCTGCCACTTGACGGCGATACATATCACGCATAGTTGACGCCGGACAACGTCCCCTGTCAAGTTCGTGGATGCATGACCTTGCTTGCCGGAACGTCTAGTCGCTCATGACGCTCACGTCAGCAATCAAAGGAGGAGCGTACATAACGTCCACAACCATAGAGGCCGCCCCGCAACAACGAGCTCCTCGCACCGGCAAGGGTGAGTCGCTTGCTTCGCTTACCCTGTAGAAATGCCCCACTTCCCGAGGTGGAGCCTCTCTGCCCGAGCAAGTCGACAATCTGCAGACTGGGCTCGGGTCGCCTCTGTGTGCATGACTTTGCCGCCGGAGTAGCTATCATGAAGGGCCGCAACGAGAGCGTGATTCTATCGTACCAACCATCAAACGAGAGTGTAGCGATCACCCGTGACCTTTCTCTTTCTTCCGACCTCATCCACAAGGAGCCCAGGTTCGGAACACTCCGATTGTGGGACACTAGGTCTGAAGGGGAAGAACTTTTCACTACAGAACCCCTCAACATCCGCGTTTTCATGGACGGTTCGGCACTCGAAGTCTTCATCAACGACGTTTTCGTCATGTCCACGCGCATCTACTACTGGTACCCAGACTCGACGCAAATGGGCTTCTGGTACCGTTTGCCCAAGAATATTCCGTCCGACACGAGCTGTGACACTTTCAACGTATCGTGGTCAAACGTCCAAGTATGGGAGGGTCTGTTTGATGCATATCCGAAGCGACCGAAGAATCCGATCGACCCTTCCAGCGCATCCATTGGGTAACCTCAGCCCGAGCCCGACCCGAACGTGCCTCTTTTTTACGATGACTCATACGACATACCTTCTGGCGTGAACGGGTCCCGTTGGAGCTTTCAAACGTGGGAAGGTGCTTAACGACCCAAAACAACCACCCGCAACGTACTCCACGTATCAGGCTCGATTACTCTTCGAAACCAAACGGCATCCATTGCGATTTTTGGATGAACCTTCCGCACTCTTCAGCTCCGACCTTGACTCCTTCCTCTTGCTGCCACCGGTACAGCCAACCAGGGTCGGTTAGGGTACTTCCACAGTACTCTAACCCCTCGATCTCTCGATCCACCATTTCATTCCTCTCTCACTAAAGTGTCTATCCATTTCATCAGTCTCCCTCCGAAGCTAATTCTTGCGGGTACCCGCATGTCTTTAGATCACAAAGGGAAAGCCTCAGGCTCAACTTCAGCCTGGTGCTAAAAAAAGCTGCTCGCTCCGTCCTCCTGGCTAGTAGACCACCGGGCAACGTTTTCTTTGACTTGCGGACAAGTCAAAGAAGTGGCCAAGTGATCAGAGCATTGCAGAAAGAAAAGTGAGCAGTCCCGCAACTCCTGAACACGACGACCTCGAACAGGAAGTGAGGCACAGCTTACGAAACAAAAGGAGCGACGACTTTGGGATGGTCTGTATCTCTCCGCAACCAAAATTCATGGTGGGGCATACGTATCACCTAACAAACGAGGCTACCGCCCCTCAACGCCGGGGGCAAAGTCGCTTCTTGCGCTGGCACGGGGCGACCCGCCTGCTTGAGCTGTAGTACTTAATAAGGCCCCACCTGCCGAGCTGGATCTGCTTCCCGTGCAAGTCGACACTCCAAGCGCTGCAGATTGGGTGCGGGTCGCCTCGCCGCAAGCTTGCTCCGACGTGCCAACCCTCTTTGAACAACGATGCCTCTTCTCTTTGGGTACGTATATTCAGGTATAGAAAGGGGGCCGTACTTACCTTCCTGCCCACCATTCCTTCATCAGCCACTCCCATCATAGGACATCTTTCCACTCACTCTTTCTCACACACAAACCACACTCACAAGCATCTACACAACCCCATACTCCCAACTCGCCAATCATGCAACTCAACTCCAGGCTCGCTCTCATTCTCTGTGCCCTCATAGTCGCCACGTCCATTGCGTCCATTCCCATCAACAACGACGCCACCGGAATTATTCCTCGTTCTGTTGGTATCCTCAGCCGCAGCGAGAAGCTTAACGGCGGCCATGCTCAAGGGACCTCCGAGCACGACGCTGGCAAGGGCAAGAGTCAGGGGGAGGACGACGAGGGGAAGGAAGAGGATGAGGACGACGAGGGAGAAGATGAGAATGATGAAGAGGGTGACAAGGGCAAGGTCGGGACCGTCAACGGAAACTACGTCAAGGTGACCTTCGGGGACAAGAACGGCAACTACGCTGGACAGGGCACGGGTGAGGGTGAGGACGAGGATGAGGGTGAGGAAGGCAACGGAGAGCAGAGCGAGAACGGCAAGGAGGGCCAGAAGGACGAAGGTGCGGAAACGGAAGATCAGGGGGAGAAGGGCAAGCTTCATCAGAAGCGTGAGGAGCGCTACGGACGTAAGCACGAAGCCGGACGGAAGGACGAGCAGGACAAGGGTGCCGAGAAGGAAGAGGAGCACCACGGCAGGGAAGGGCATTTCGGTCGGACGGACGAGCAAGGCAAGGGTGCTGAGAAGGGCGAGGAGCGCTACGGTCAGAAGGGCGAGGCTGGAGAGAAGGGCAAGCAGGGCAAGGATGCTGAGAAGGAAAAGAAGGGCCACGGTGAGGAGCATGAGGATGGCTGGGAGGGTGAAAAGGGAGAGGAACGCCATGGCAAGCATGGAAAGGGCGAGAAGAAGGGTGATGAGGCCAAGCGCATCTTCTTGTAGACCTGTTTCGACTGTTCCCTTTTCTCAATGAACTCCACTCTGTTCAAGTTCGAACTCACTCAAGACTTTCTGCTCACTGAAAGGATGATAAGAAGTGAAGATGAAGGTCTGCACTGTATATGAGCCTCTTTTCATGATTTGGTCTTCTGATCCCTATGTGGGACATAGCAGCAGAGTTTTCAGGGCTGTGATACCGAGAAGGGCGATGGAGAGGAGGAGCAAAGTGAAGAACACCTTGTTCTGGCTTTCTGAACTTCGAGTTGTGCTTACATAACAACACAACAAACAAATGCAAATATGCAAAGCCGTTAGTTTCCCACGCTCCGAGATGCCAGAGACTCGGAATCTCAGACGAACGCAACGCTCTTTGCGATTTGGCATTGCGGTGATGATCTAGGACGCTTAACGCAGAGAGGCTCTGTAGACTCGTTGAAGCTTCTGTAGACGTCCATGTCAGAATCAAAGTCCTGAGAGAGAAATGCGACCTTCACTTCGTCATCTTGCGGGTAGAGGGGTCCGTTGTTCGTGTGACCCGCACGATGTCGCCGACTTTCAACTTGCCACCTGTACATAAGGAGATGGTCAGAGTTGCTCAGACAGATCCAAGTACAAGAAGCGGTAGATTCGTAAGAGGAGACCACGTACTTTTCTCACGGAAAGCAGATAGCATGCCGAAACATGGCTTTCCGAGTCATTTCGAGCCTTCGTCCACGATGCGCCAGCGTTTCGGGTGCTTGTATGGCAGATGAGGGTCGCGCTTCCCAGTTTCGATGTCAATTGAAGGCTGCGACCACAACGAAGAAGACTGTGAGCAGAATGAGGGGTAGGGACCGGATCTTTCGGGAGACTCACTACTTGGCAGCGAGCGCATCGTGCTACGCAGTACAGACCTCGACCTTTATTCTCGGCCTCAGGGCAAAAGCGAACATTAGCATCGCTCGCTGTTGAGTCGATGATTGTCCATCGTTGAAGACTGGGGTGGTTTGAAAGCTCTGATGAGGACATTCGTAGAGGCCTAGAAGATCTTCGAGGTCGATGTGAACTGTTCTAAAGGAGGAGGTGGAGCCCGTCTTAGCAGGAACGCGACTGAGTTGGGAAAAAGGAGAGGAAAAGAGGAAGGAAAGAGTCAGCTTCAGCTGGATCAGACTTTCGCCCTGAACGGAGGTAGCGAAGAGATTTTGACAGGGGACAATGAAGGAATTGTCGGATTGCATTTCTCCCTGCTCCCCCAGCTGTGGTGTGGCTACAACAAAAGAGGGTGAGACTCGTCCCTCGTGCGGCGGAATCAGAGATCAAAGACCAGTGCACCACTTGTGATCTGTTGGACCATGACTAGGGCCTACCTGAAGTGCTCGGCTTGTCAACGTTGGGATCAGAAGGTTTTGTGTTCAAGCGGTGCTCGGGCCATGGGATCCGGGAGGGTGGCGCACTGGACTGGGCGGCCTGAGCATCTTTGGCAACGGGACGCGTCACTTTTACGAAGAACTGCTTTCCTTTACGCATGGCTTCCATGATCTTGTCGGTTTCTGACTCGTCAAAAGCTTTGAACCCTTTGATGGGTGGGTCGCCTCGCGTCAAAAATCGTGCCTTTTCCGCTGCTGACAGCAGAAACGATGAGTGTGAGAATGAATCAGCCTGAGCTTCATAGGGATGAGCTGGCCTGTTCACCTACCTTCAGCACTGGGATACGGAGGAAGCTCCCAGTCCGAGGAATCTTCGCGCTGGATACTCAGTCGTCCTGAAAAGATAAGAGTCAATCGAAGTGCATTACTGTGCCCACTTTCTTGAACGTAAACTTACCGGGTGCTGGGAAGTGAACAATACCCCCGGTCCATTGTGGAAAAGCGCCGTCAGGGTGGAGCGCTGTCGACGAGCGTGCGGGAGGTGTGCCGTCCAGCGGGAGAGCGACGGTGGTGGAGAGGAGGAAGGACAGCAGTGCGACCAGCTTGCAGAAGTGGACCATCTTTGGAGATGTCTGGTAGTGGTATTAGAAAGAAAGGAAGGAGCTGAATTATAAATTGGGTGGAGCAGGAAGATTGAAGTTTAAATGTAGCTGACCAGCAGCGTAAAGAAGAAGTAACGTCAGAGGAGGGGGATGAGGATGGGGTGTGAAAGGTCAGAGATGGGGGAGCAGACCCTAGAAGGGGCCTTTTTATACCAATTCTTCTCCTATACACTGCTGATGCCAGGAGAACTATAGACGCATGTAGCGTAGAAGAGAATTAGCGGGGCTGGTGACACTTTCTTTCGTCAGAATGTAGCCGAGCTGGACACCGGGACCGTAACGTGAGCCATGCGACGGACGACCCAGTGTCGCGCTGACGTCCCGAATGGTAGCGAGTTTGGGGCATGACACCGAAAACGCTGGAGAAGTAATGCGTGATGAGCTAGAATGAAGCAAGAAGGCGGAGCACACTTCATAGATCCTGAATCCGTCGGGGGACATCCCACTCATGCCGCAGGAGCTCTGAATCGAACAGCAGACGTATGTTCCGATCGCTGAGGACTCCGATGGTCATGACAAAGGTGGAGGGAGGAAAGAGGGAAGGGAGGAAGGGAACCAGACGAAAGAAGGCGAAAGAAGGGGAGTTACCGACGCACGGGAAGAAAGAACGTCAGCCAAACCGCTTCTGTACTCAAAGAAGGTCCTTCGAATCGATGCAACTTTGTCTTCTGTAAACATTGCATCGCACCTCCTGCACAATACCGTCAAGGACCAAATGGTTTCTCAACCGTATGTACATGAGGCGACCCATTATCAAGCCGTTTCACACCGAGGCGCAAGATGGCTGAAGTTGATAACGCGGACCCTACTCTGACACCTCATTTGAAATCTTAGCGGTTGGCACTTAGCCTTCTAGCATACAAGAATCAACATCGGCTGAACGTTCTGTGCATCACATAACGTTCACCCTTAGCGCTCGGGCCGAATAGAACGTTCTTTCGCGTTCTTCTTTAGACATATTGCTGCAGCACGCCTTTATTCGAGTGACGAGTACGACGGAAGGCCCGGTCCAACGTTCATCCACTCATCCAAGCAACAGCCCTTGTAGCACTCCTGAGCCCCTCTGGTTATCCCATGGGACACACAGTGTAGACTTGCTGCTCTGGCTGCGCTTCATAGGCACGCTCCGCGACCGGATGGAAGGGGACGATATATCCAACTACATCGATTGGCGGATGCTGAATTCGTCGATGGTCTAGTCCATGCGCGTGAAGTGAGGTTCTGGAAAGTGCTTTCATAGAGATCGGTCCAGACTCGAATTCCAGATCAAGGAAGTGGACAGGAGCGTTTACTATCAGCTGAAAGACAGAAAGCGAAGGGTGAAGATCGACCGTGCATGTATATTTCTTGAGTTCGAGCACAGCTGCCAGAGACTGCGGTGCAATAAGACGCCTTGGCCATGTTTGAAGCTGCGTTATGTACTCGGCTGCATGGGAAATTGGGAAGTATGTTGATCGTACTATCATCGTTCTAGGGATGGACCAGTCCGTCAATGTGTTGCCTAGCGATCGTATTGAGCTGATCGATTGAATCCATGCCGGCACTGTAGTCGAGGCGTGGAATTTCGAAGAGCAGATAACATCTCGAACTGAGGAAGCGCATACGCTTGACCTTGTACCGAACGTAGTTCCGTTGCTGAACAGAGGCGGGCTCGACTGTCCCCACTTCTTTTGTTGGATGAGGTACATTTCGACGCCGATGCATATGACTGCGGGGGATATTGTAGCGCATGCGGTGTTGAGTCTTTTCCGTAGTTGGTGGTGAAAAGGTCTGCCCCGTCATCAATGTCTAGGTGGCCATGATTCTGCGGGCGGCTGTCAGAAGCCGCTCGACTACAGATGATCGACTGCGGGAGGATTAGGATATGACGGTGAACTCGCGTCGCAACAAATCTCTCTTACGATACGGACGAAGCACTCACGAGGAAGGAGGAAGCAGGAATGGAATTCTTTCGCTTAGGATAAAGGTCTTGAACTGTCTCAGTTCAGCTTTGACCAAGATTGGCACGTCCGTAGGGGATGCGTGGGCGTTCTGGCCAGGTAAATTGCCGTTTATCATCATCCCCAGGATGCAGGAGTCTGTTTTGATCAGGTAGAACAACGAGTCAGCGGGCTGATCGATATCAGGTCCATTTATTAAACTCAACCGTGTACGAGTCACCGAAAGCGTGGATGTGTTCAATCGGCCAGGTGTCCGCTCCTTTGAGCTTCTCGAGGGTGAAGATGTGGTCCGGAATATGAAGAGCACTTTGCAAAACTCAGGGCATGTTGAGCTGCAAGAGTTGCAGTAGTGAAGTGACGCATTCCGGATTGCATCTGTGTGAGGGATGTCTGGGTGTTGTGAGATTGGGTGAGCAAGCGGAGTTGTGAAAGGAAAGTGATTTTAGGCTCAGCGCTGAGCTGTCACGCAGTTCAGCTACGGTTCAACACTCACATCCTCCCTTCTTCCCATTCATCAGCGCTGAAAGTCCCTTCTTGCTCGCTGGCAGGGCACATTGGCGGAGCAATGACCGATCGAAGATGGAGTCCTTCAGAGTAGCCTTGATAACCTTGCAGATCCACATCAGCTGGTTCAGCGTATTGGACGTGCAACATCGAATCAGGAGTCTCTGCGACCAGCAGGTTGAGGCTGAAGGGAAAAGCATCTGTCGAAGAGGTCGAATGGATTGTCGACAAAGACATTACTTGGCGGTAGGAGGTTGAGAAACGATGTTAAAGAGCGTCAGGAGACTGTTGCGCAGTCGCAGTCGAAAATGTCGAGCAAGAGGCAAGGTGGGGGAGTACCTGCAATGAAAGAGAGTTGATGAGAGAAGAGGGAGAAGAGCGTAAAGTAAGCATGCGACTGTTGCAAGCAAGCAGCTCAAACAAGGAGTCAAGCACCTTACTCGCAGCTCCACATATAATAGATGGGAATATCAGATAGCTCTGGTGGGAAGAAACGTTCTCAATGATCAAATTCGAATGTGGGAAAACGATACATCAGCCTTCGCCGCCTGCAAGCGAACATGATTGCACCAAGACCCTGCAGTTCACTCGGCAGCTGTGAGGGACCGAAGAAGAATGTACTTGATTTCAGTAGACTTCGTTCATCGCGCTAAGGGCTGACATCAGTGTGGGGCTCTGAAGGAGACGATTGTTGATGCCGAGGTCTTCAGGTGGATGTGAATTGGGCAGTGCGGACTGTCTTCGTTCTCCTCTTTCTGTCATGGTTCTATCAGTTCCCATGGCCAAAGTGTGACTCGCTCCTCGTTGCGTGTCAGGTATCAAGGCCACAGGCCCTTAGTTCCGGAAGAGCTGCCCGGTTCGACCTTGGGCCAGACGGGTTTGCCGTAATGGACATCGGCGGTCTGGGCGAACGGAACGGGTTTCCCTTCAAGAACTTGTACGGGCTGGGCGAATGGAATGGGTCTGCCATACTGAAATCCGATGGGCTGGACGACTGGAATGGGTTGGCCATGGAGAACTTCGACGGGCTTGGCGACTGGAACGGGTTTGCCATGAAGAATTTCGAGGGGCTTGGCGACTCCAATCTTGTCTTGAATGGAGCTCATCGCTTCTCCAACGGCCTTCTTCCCTTTGTTGAGGGCATCGACGACCTTCGCGTACTCCACATCAGGACTCTCTGCGAGTCTGGCCGCCTCATCATACCATTTGATGGCCTCTTTGATGGGTGGGTCGCCTCGCGTCAGCAACCCTGCCGTTTCCGCCGCTGTCAGAAGGGACAATGAGTATGGGAAAGGTTCAGCCTGAGCTGCTATAGAGATGAGCTGGCTTGTTCACCAACCTTCAGCACTGAGATACGTGGGCGGCATGACACCCAGTCGTCCTGCAAGGATAAGAGTCAATCAGCAAGTAGTATTCCGGCCACTGTTCTAGAACGCAGACTTACCGGGTAGTGCGTAGTGAACATCAGGGCCGATCGACTGTAGAACGGCGCCGTCAGGCTGAAGCGCTGTCGGCGATCGGCCGTAAGAAGTGTCTTCGAGAGGGAGAGCGAAGGTAGTAGAGACGAGGAAGGGCAGCAGCGTGATGAGTATGCGGAACTGGGCCATTTTCGAAGATGTCTGGTGCTGGAGTTCGGAAGAAAAGAGATGAACGTGGATGTTGAAAGAAAGACTGAAAATGTAGCTGACCAGCAGCGAAAAGAAGGGGTAAAGTCAGAGGAGGGCGATGAGGATGGAGTGTGGATGGTCAGAGATGGGAGAGCAAGCCCTGGAAGGGGCCGTATTTATAGTTTATAGTCACCCTTCACTTGATATGCCAGCGTAGCCTCAGACCTGTGTGAAGTAGAGGGGGAGCGGCGGTGGTGATTTTCCCTTTGGAGGGCAGCCTCGGTGAACGCCGCGACAACCTGCGATGGTCCGACCAATGTCGCGTACATACGAAAAAGGTCAGCCCGAGCTGTGACGAGCTCGGAGCATGGCTACTATGAGGAAGTGATGAACCGAAAAAAGCAAGAAGGTGGAGCGTGGAGCGGCGTAAGATTCAATTGTTTTCCCGGCTGGAGATGAGCGAAAAGGGAGCGGGCACGTCGCACGTTGACGAGCGCCAGTTTTTTGGGAACCGAGCGCAGAGGTCAATTTCAGGTTGGACCTGAGAGGAAGAAAGGAATGAAGGCCGAAAGGATGTCGGTCTCCGTGCGCCCAAGAGTCTGGTCAGAGGGCCCCGCCTGTATGGTCCCCCGAGTGCCTTGCTCGTTTTTCACCATCCTCGCAAGGCATCAGCGTCATAGGGACAAGGTTCGATCAGGCGAACGCTGAAATGAGCACGAGTAGCGCAGAGCCCCCTGCTGACCTTGTATAGAGAGGCGATCTGCTGCCTCGCACTTCATATCTTTCCCAGTTGGTGCTCTCCTTCAGATCCCTTTCCCTTTTACTCCTTGTCCCCATCTTCATCCTCCCTCATTCTCCCTGCAGGTCGACTCGCACCTTTCCAACAGCGTCGTCCGTCGCCTCCAAAAGGACGAATTCGAAGCCGTCATGGATCTGTACTCGAGATTCGATCTGCCGCCGCCGCCTCCTCCCACCTTCTTGTCCCGCGATCACAGCAACAAGCGAGCCAGATTCCCAGAGTTCCAAAATGCGGCCGAGCTCATGGGTTTCGTCCGGGTGATGGTGATCTGGCATCACCCGACGTGGGTCATTGTGGCATACGTCGTTGCGATCTTCCTGATCTGCATATACATCCTTTGTCGACTGCTTATTCGTGCTATGGTGATCTGACTGTCAGTGGAAAGGAAAAAGAAGTGTGTGTGTGCCAAAAGCTGCGAGTGAATTGCAAGTTGCAGCTCGTGTGCGAGACCGGAACTCCACAGAAGCGCAGGGAGCCCGAGCAAAGCACGTACGCTAAGTACAGAAGATGCAAACATGGGAAGAAGCGCTGAGAGCCAGAAAGGGTGGGAAAGGGTGGGAGAAACAGAAAGTCGAGAGGGAGAAAAGGAGGTAGACTAAAGAGGGTGGGAAGGGAGGGTGAAAAGGAAGTGACCTGTTCAAAGAGAAGAGCGAAGGAGAGGAAAGAAATGTTGTGGGGGGCCGGAAGAAGGAGGAAGAAGAGTGAACGTTGCTTTAAGTATACTGCGTCTCTGACGGATGGAAGTAAAGAAGTTAGTGAGAGATGCGGTGTGAAGGGAACGTGAGCAGTGAGACAATGCGTCGCTGTAGGACAAAGAACCGCTGTGGGACAAAGCAAAGCTGTGGGACAAAGCAACGTGAGACAAAGCAAGATCGTGGGACAAAGCATGACCGGCCCCTTTGTTTGGACCGGCGCTCTCCTTCGCTGCCGTCTCCAAAGGCCACGTGTGGCCAAACCCACACAAAGAGGTCGTCTCCTTCGTTATTATCATCAGGAAGCTGCGACAGAATACATCGTGGATTCTCCGCTTTGGAAACAGGGGCTCCCTTGTCGTTCCCCACGCTCAGAATGTGAGTGCCAACGGCATTACCATATGAGGAGATTCGCTGGTCAAATACCACCTAAAAGCTGATATCCATGCCCATTGTTCTACCAGAGCTGGACGCTGTGTTGCACTGCCTGGTTCATCCTCGTCTTGGGATGCATATGCGACGCTTACTTCGCTCTCCGGGCTCAGAGGACGATGCGGCACATCCCTGCTTGGGTCAACAGCTTAATCCTGCCCATTGCAGCGGGAACATGGTTCCAAGTGTGGGGCCTCGTCATTGCTGCTGTTCCAACCCAACTTAGTGGCGCCCTGGCCTCGTCGCGAGTGCCTGCTCAAGTTCTGAACGCAATCTTTATCGGCCCTCCTCTCGGGTTCTTGGTCCTCTGCATGACGCTGTCCGGGCTTTCCGACCACCACTGGACCCGGGTTGTTACCAAGGACTGGCCAGCCTTCCGGGATCGATACGAGAGCGAAACCGAGCTCAGCCGTGAGATGCTCGTTGATGCCCAAAAGGTAGGCCGTCAAACCCGAGCTAGCTCAGATCCCGACTCTTAATCGCTCGATCACACTCACATTCCATACTGCTCCTCTTTCCCGCCCCTCCTTACAGATTTGGGATCGTCTCCTTAAGATGTCCCTCCTACTATCGGTGAACCTCATCGCATGGGTCATCGCTGGTGTTGTGATTATGGTCCTACATGGGAGCGTCGTCCTTTGCACAGTTGTTAGTCTGCGCAAATTTCTCACAACTCACGAAGCTATCCAGCGACGACGCTTCAGGAAGGGTGGCTCAAGCGACCCAGAACACGCCGACCGCCAATCGACTTGGCGCTTTCTGAGAAAGCAGATCGTCAGGATATGTGATTTACGAGACCAGCGGGGGACGGGCTCGTCGCAGATCAAATGGGAAGGTGCTGGACGTGATCCATCTCGTACGCCTGTCGACCCGTCACCGGAACAGAACCTTCCTGTCTGGCGATCCGAATCTCCAACAGAGATGACGCAAATGATGGGTCACCAACGGGCCCAGAAAGTGCTCGTGTACTTCGCAGGTGAGCAACTTTTTCTATCATCACTGATCCTTGAAATGCCTCTTGTCTGACCACTCCACTATTTCGGCTTTCCCGTCACACAGGTCAATGCGGTACGTCTTAACTGATGTTGGCCTTGCGAAAAGCATTGACCTGTGACCTGATCTTGCGAACTGACATGCTCATTTTCTGACCCTTTGCAGCTGCTGTCAGTATGGGAGGCAGCAGCATGGTCGGCCTCGGTATCGCTTTAACACTAACTCTCTACCCAGCCATGGAGCAGCAGTCGAGACAGCCGATAATAATATTCGCCCTGGTCACCATAAGCTGCATCACTATGAGCTTCGGGCTCGTTACCTTGCTTTCCCTGGCCTATTCAAGCTTCGAGCCACCGTTCTCAGCCTTCATACAGGCGAACATTTCCGCGGCGGAGATTCCTCATCGTCGAAGCGCTTGCGCAAATGTAGCGGCCAATAATCGTTTGCAATCAGAGGGAAAAGATTGGGGTAAAGCAGGGAAAGGGCAAGAGCAAGGGTCAGAGTCAAGTCCAGGCCAAACGTGAGTCAAATCAGTACCGCACGCACAAGTTCGAATTGACTCAGATTCCTTGCTTCGACTGTTTTTGTTCAGTCGAGGAGGGGAAAGACGGCCGAACTCAGTCTGTCGGCCAACACCGCCGGAAGCGATCGTTCTACACATGCGCAGGACGAACCCGACAGCGCTGAACAGAGGGTCCGCAAGTTCATCCACGACCTTCGCCCTTCCTCCCATTCAGTTCAGCTACTACGATCAGGAGGCCGGAGCGGAGTCAGCAAACAGCTATCAAGTACCTGAATCGCAGCCTACTACTCCCATCGGCACCGAGAGCCCTCCTTCCTCCCAGCTACAACCAAACTACCCCAGTTGGGCTCCCTTCAGCTCGTACCATGAGTAACAGGTCACAGGAGATGCTGTGACATCAGGTATCCCGTCATACGATCACAACTTCAACCTTGCCGGGCTCTTGATCCGGTTTGGCCATACACAACTAACGAATACTCAAGAGCTTCAATGCTGCCATGCGTGGAGGGAGTTGGCCTCCCACATCTCCCGGCGAGCAGCGCCTATTCGTGGCGACTAGTAGCGAGGACTATACGCCGCCAGCCTGCTCATCCCGCCATCCCACATGATATACTCCCCCTCTCATACGTTTGCCCGTGGAGCACTATTCTTCCGAACATTCTTGCTTCTTGACTGCTACGTTTTTCGAACGAACCTGGAACATATAACACTCCCACTGTCAATTTTCCCACGCTACAATACCGTGTCTTGGTTGTCGTCATCGTTCTTCATACATCCATACGTCCTTTTACCCCTGCATCAGGATTCCGAAGCCATACGATAGACGATGAACCCGACGATAAAAAATGAATTGCTAAACAAAATGAGAGAGGAAAATAATTGACGAGTCTCACAAGAAAGGGATGGGGGAATAGGGAATAGGCTCGCGCTATGGCAAGCATGGTGTATCCGAGAAAGAGTCGAGGAAAGAATAAGTCTTGGCTTTTTGTTTTTGGCATAGCCGCGGAAGCATTTCGCGGGCGCCGTTTTGAGGGGTTAAGGTTTGGAGGGTAAGGTCGTCCTGAGGCAGGGCAAAGAAGCCTGGAGAAGGTGCGACCTCGAGACAGTGTGAGTGTCGTGAATAGCGTTGCTGTCCTCCATTCTGATGATCTTGCGGCATTTTTGAACGCGAAGACGATGTGTGGAAAGACGTGCAAGAAGCGCATAGCATGGTGTCGTCACCGGAAAGCAGAGCAGAGGAAAGAAGATCTATCGGACGACCACCTGGAGCGAAGGAAAAGCGGGGGAGGAAAGGAGACGTTCTCCCTTTCTTATTTTCGGATTTTCTCCTTGATTTTGCTGTGAAGGTGCGACGAGTGTGTGACAACAGCAGGCCTCGAAATACTGCCCATGGTCGAAGAGTCGCCATTTCCCTCCGCATGTGCATGATCCTGCGCACTATCGCCCACATTCGAAAGCGTCATGGCCGAGCCCGCCGACGTTGAGTTGATCGTCGAGTTCTCGTCGTGGTGCCAGCCGGGCAACTTCTCCTTAAATCGGTTCCGGAGGGAAAGGAGCTCCTTCTCGAGAATGTTGGAGAGCTCATCGAGACGGCTTCGGTGCTCCTGCTCGGGTTCGGCCCACTTCGGTGGAGGGGCACGAACGGGGTATCCTTTCGTCTTTCCTTGTCCCTTTTCAATCTGCGAAATAATGAGAAGGGAAAAAAAGGAAAAAAAGGAAAAAAAAAGGGTCAGTCACACGGTTCGAACGATCTCGCATTTACAACGGCACCACAGCAAAGACGCACCTCAATACGAAGATCGAACTCGAGCTCGCCACTCTGCGGTAGATGTGTAACCGCACACCAATTCCGGCCGCCCCAGATGTACTTGGTGTTCGACTTGTTGCCCTGCGGATCTTCTTCGAAAAGAGGTACCATGCTTTCCTTGATGCCCAGGTAGAACAGCGAGCGATGCTTCTTGGCCGCCAGTCGGTTGAGTAGGGTAATGACAGTCGGAGGAGGAGGGGCGTTGACGATGGCGCCTTTAGTGAGGCAGATGGGCCGCTTGTCAGTTTCTGATGTATGAATGCAGGGATAAATCCATCAAATACTGACTGGTGATGACAGCAAGCTGGTACTTAGGGTCCATTGCAGGATCGTGCGCGTGATATCCGTAGACTGTCCGAGGAGGAGTAGGATCCGATGCCGTCAGCCTCGGAAGGGGACCGCCTAATTCTATGATCTAGAAAGATTTTTACTCACAGACACCGACACCTCCGGCGTGAACATCTCCACTGAGCCAACTGATGCGGACGTGGCATTCGAGCGCAAGCATCTCCGTACGGGCAACTAGGCGGTTTCGCTCTCGCTTGTGAGGCGCTGCGCACCAATGGTCCCTATAAAGTTGTTCGTGATAATTGGTCAGCATTCGTATGCTTGAAGGGGTAGAAATGATCAATGAACTCGAAATGCTTACATGAGATCGTCGAGGAGCTCGACTTGTCCGTCAAACTACACAAATAAAGTCCGTATCGAAATCTGTCAGCATACAGCCACGGATTTGAGAGGCTAGCGTGGCAGCATTTTGTGTGAGAGCTTACCTTGTTGGTGAAGCCCTTGGATGCGGCCTTGGCGAGCAAAAGGAGTGGGTTGGCGGAAGAGGATAGGGTACGCTCCAGGAAGACCATACGAGGATCTATAGCAAGGGATACGTGAAACAAGGGGACGAATGTTCAGCCGCGATCCTCAGAATGAATGCTGCGCAAAGGTTGCCACTCACACGCCAGAGGCACACCAACAAGAATGGTAAGATGCTGTGTTGTAGCCGGCATACGCTTCTTGCACTCCGAGAAAATAAGACCGTATCCCTCAGGCGATACTACCTGATCAACTTTACGCTCGGCCCGGCAGTCCATCAGGAGAAGCTGTTGTTTGGGCCCGAGGTAGGTGAGGAAACTGTGGTTGCGGTATGGGACGTATGTGCCTGGGTATCCGAGAATGAGGGAGTGGAAGGTTTGGATGACGGGCTCGGGTGCGCCTGCGCTTGTGGCGTTCATGGTCTTTTCGGTGATTTTGGCCTCGTCGAGAATGTTGGCCGGCGCTTCGTCGGGAGTAGGAGTGGGCTGAGAAAGGGAAGAGCAATCCTTGTTTAGCTTGTACCATGCGCCAATTGAGTCTTAGCGCGCAGCATATAGACTGGATGCTCACTGCGATGAATTGCTGGAACAGCAAGTACCTGCATGTATGCGGTGGAGAAGGATTCGAGTCTCAGCAAGATAATGCACAACTTTGAAGCGCGAAAAGGCTCACCAAAAGTAGCCACGCGATCCGATGGTGTTGAAGATGGGCGCGAGCATGGTCTCGTGCTTGTAGGTGCCGAAACCGTCGATGAGATCGTGGTCATCGAGCATGTTGACCATAGGCACGTGGGCAATGGTACGAGCGAACGCGCCGCCTCCAAACCAGGAACTGTATGACACAAAAGACGCGAGAAGCTGAGCAAGGAAGCATGCATATAGCCGGACACACTATACTCACGCGTAATGACGGAAGTAGAAGCGGTCGATGCAAGCCGCGATCTCGGGCGTGAGTTCCATCTTGGTGGACTTTTCACCAGATGCCTGGACCCACTCCTGGAGCTCGGGCTGTAAAGATGAAGTACAATTCAGCATAGAAACGACCGACCATTCCGTGCAACTGTCCGAGAGCAGAGATGCTCACCTCCTTTGTGAGTTTGTCACAGTAAATCTGGTCTCCGCCTCCGACGACGGCGTGGAAGGGGTCCTTCTCGTGGGCGGCGAGCATATCGTTCCAGAGAGGATCAGCTCCTCCCCACTCCTCGGGCTTGATGACGTCTGAGAATCCGTTGCATGAATGCGCAGACCATCGGAAGCTCTGGTCCTTAGCGGGCACGTGGAAGTCATTGACGGTGTTCTTGAGATGGCCGTCGTCCGGCTGTTCGTTGCCGTCCTCGAAGTCGATGTCTTGGATGTCGGCATGGATGAAGCGGGCAGAGAGAAGCTCGTATGTGATCTTGGTAGGCTTGTCGGAGAGGTTGAATTCGAACTTGAAGCGCCAGAAGGTGTGGTTGTCGTACTGGAAGATGCGGAGGGCATCGGTGGTTCGCTGTTCGCCCTGTGGGGTGCTGTACTTGATCTGGGGTGTGTGGTTGGGATCCGAGTACTTGTCTGCGGTTACGATGAGACAGAAAGCGTGGTAGAGGAAGTTGTGCTCTGGCTGTGTTGTGTCGTATCTGAGCATGGGCCCTGTGCGAATGGCATAAGCAGCGTTGCGACTTCCGCCGATCTGGCCGCCGTCGTTTGCATGGTTGTTGTCGATGGGATGCGGTGACTGTGTACCGTGCTGCGCGTTCTGCGCGTAGTATTCCTGCTGCGATGCCATTGCTGCTGTCCCTGTTGTTGGTGTTGTGGTCGTGAAGGTGATCGAGACGCGCACTGTGATAAAATCCAACGCGTTCCTCCATCCACACAGACTCAAGTTTATATGGGCAGACGCACAATTACGAAAGCCAAGGATGCTTTGTAATGCGAAATGAGACCCTGTTTACGAAGTTTCTGAAGCTTCCAAAAGGTGATCGACATGGAAATTAAGCTTGCCGCAGAAGCCGCGGCACCTTTTCATCTTGCGCCACGCTGAAACTGACTCACTGACTCATTTGCTCCCCACTATGTATCCACTTTCCAAAAGGGTGCACTTTTGAAAAGCTGCTCGGGGATAAGAAAAAGTGAGAAGGACAAAGTCGGGACTGACTGACTTGGGGACGGCCTGGCCTGCCTTGCTGGCTGGTGGCTACCACGGATGCTGTGGAAATCCTGCCGTAGCTATCAAAGAGTAATACTTGTGTATGCGCGAGTTCGATTGCTTGCTCACCTTCCTTCTTCCCCAGAGTCCCATCAGGCATGAGGAGCGCTTTGCCTTGGCTATGAAGGGGATGCCTTCTGCTCACTGTCTCCCTGGTTTGCTCTCCATAGCCCTTCAAATGATCTCCTGCAGATTCCAAACGCTACTACCCTTAAAGACTCTTGCCATGGCGTATCGCGCGGTGAGTACTATTTTCCCCACTCTGACAATGAGAACGTCTTCTAACCACTTCCTTCCTACAAAAAGTATCGGCCGGTGTCTGGTCAAGAAGCTCACCAGAAGGCTGCCAGGCCTTCGTCGCAACCATCCGCTCCGAGTAGGCCGACGACCACACATTGAAGGTCGATTTCAACGACCTGAACGCGGCAAGCGTCACGTAAGCCGCCTCCAAGTTCGACACGCTCGACCTTCTCATCGTCTCCGCTGCGATCGTCGACCTTACAACCTCAATGCCGGAATCTCACCCGAATCCCATCGCGCCCGCTACAACACGAACGAAATCGGTACCCTCGCCGCCGCACAGGCGTTCTTGCTGACTTTGACATGTCCAACTATTCAGCTACGACGGCAGTGAACTCTCGAGCTAGATGTATGATTTGTGTCTTACTGTATTGTATTCTCACCTCTCAGTTTTAATATAAGCCCTTCCGCGCACCACTCCATCCTGCTCCTTTGAGCTTGTGGCATACAATTAGAAAGTTTTGGCATGTCGGATCCTGTTGTCTCTGTCAGCCGCGAAAAGTGCGAGACGCGTGAACGAAATGGGGACGCGACGCGACGCGTTTGTCTTTGCTGGGAAGAGCGAGGCGGGCGAAGATCATCTCTCAGTCCAACACACGACTTCCATCTACACCACATCGCCTGGCCCCAAGAACAGAGCAAGAATGCCACCGCGTCGCTCCACAAGATCAGCAGCCGCCCCGTCGCGGAGTATGAGCACGCGCAGGCGTCGCGACGAAGAAGAAGATCACGAGGAAGAAGAGGATGAAGAGATTCAGGAGGTGGGCGACGACGACGACGACGATGAGGAGGACGCCGCGCCTGTTCGCAGAGGAGCACGACGACAATCCAAACGTACAGCTTCGTCTTCACAAGTAGTGGCTACCTCCTCACAGCGCAAGGTATCTTCGAGCAGCAGGAGACGTCGTGCCGCTGATCAGGACGAAGATGAAGATGAAGAAGAGGAAGAAGAGGAGGAGGAGGACGATGAGGATGGGGACGTCACCGTTACAGGCTCACGCCAGAAGGGACGAAAGAGCATAGGCAGCGCACGCGACGCTGATGAAGACTCGGAGGACGATAGCAATGTAGCTGCCAAGTGGAAGATGCTCGAGCGAGCCCAGTCGGGCGAGATCACCAAGATTGTCCGAAAAGCTGCCAAAGAAATCGGCAAGGAGGTGCGTTGACTCTTGAGCTTTCTTTCCCGTATGAACGTCTTGGAACGTTGCTCATCCTTCATCTTCGACTATAATAGGAGGTCCTCAAGAAGTCTGCGGATCTTTGCCGTTTGGCCCTCTACCATGAGTACAGCAAGGGCGCCCTCCGACGTCCCGCCATCAACCAACACAGTTAGTAATGTTCCATTATTCGACAAGCGCGCGAGCTTGACTGACGTATTCATCTACCTCTATGCAGTTTTCAACAACGACAGCAAGGCCGCACGCGGATTTCCCATGGTCCTCCGCTACTGCAACAAGACTCTCCGCGGAACCTTTGGCATGGAACTCGTCGAGCTGAAAGCAGGGGGAAGTGCCTATATCTTGCGAAACGTTCTTCCCGCTGCCGCAATTGCAGGCCTCACGAAGCCTTCGAAGGAGTTGGCCGAAGTCGTTGCTAGTGCGTCGAAGCCTCGAAAGCGATCGCGGAACAGTGGGGGGGAAAGCGCGGCGCAGGCTGCGGAGGCGGCTGGAGCTAATGCGAGGAAGAACTTTGTCGGTCAGCGCATGTACGACCCGCAGGCTCCGCCGCTCGATTGGAAGGCGGCCGACGGTCAGTTGGCTAGCATGGGTCTTCTCTACGTGATTCTCGCCTTGATCCTGACCAATGGACGCAGTCTGCCGAACGGTACGTTTTTTTCCTTCTTCTTCGGGTTCACGAATATATGCGTGTCACAAAGCGATTTTTGCTCACCATTCCCTCTTTCATGCATTACTCAGCTCAACTGCGTTCCCACCTTCGCCGACTCTGCCTCCCACCGGGCGAACCCTTGCCCACCGCACTCCGTGTAGATGGCAACCTGGACGCAAATGCCCCCTTCCCCGCCCGCTCCAACCTCATCAGCTCCGCCCCGCGTTCGTCCGCAACAGAAGCTAACAATGCAACTATCGACAGCTTCCTCGCGAACGCGGTCAAGATGCACTACCTCGAACATGCCAAGAGCTCTACCCTGGCCGGGGGTACTCAGGCGGGTGCCGAGCCTTCAGGACGTAGTCGTGCTTCTGGCGATGGAGAAGGCGGCGGAGAAGCGGAAGCGGCTTTCGATTGGAAATGGGGTCCACGAGCAATCATCGAAGTGACCGAATCAGGCATCGCGCAGTTCGTCACTGAGATCTGGGGACTCGGGGCAACTCAGGATGACGATGAAGAGGAGGCAGCAGCTTCGCAGTTGCAGGCTATTGAGGAGGAAGCAGATGACGATGAGGAGGAGGGAGGTTCGAGCTCGAGGAGACGGGCGGCAGCGGCGAAGAAGAAGAAGGGGACTGCGACGCAGAGGACTGCGGAACAGGTCAAGGATCGACAGACGCGCATTTTGCGTGACATTGAGCGGGCGGCGGGCAGTCAACTCACGCAGTGAACAAGTTGTTCCTTATACTCTCCTCCTGGCGCGAATTTCTTCTTCTTCATACTCTTTTCCGGGCTCTTCCCTGTTGACTTTCAGATAATCACTTGGCCTTCGCCTGTTCTGTTCTTTTCCCTGTACGATCCCCCCCTTTCGATATGTTTTCAAAAAGCATTTCCTTTCGCGCAAAGACAGAAACAATTTGCAGATCGGTACGCTTTGCATGGCAGGAACGGACGATCGACATCATGTCCTTCTCCGCTTCCTCTTCATTGAGAACATGTCGAGGGCCTCCATCGGCCGTTGCTCCTCCGTCTCTGGCAGACCCGCTGCTGCGCGTTCGCGAGCATGACGTGCTTTGGCGACCTTCTCCTTGAGGTCGAGCTGGATGTATGCAAAGGAGAGAGAAAGATGTCAGCGCAAAAGCGACGACGGAAGATGAAAGAAAAACGCAACTCGGGAAGGAATGACTCACCGTCCTGGGATCGATCACATTCACACGCTTGCGACGGAGGTACTTCTTCATCGAGCTGTCTTTACCCCTCGCCTTCCGCTTCTCCTTGCCGTCCTTCTTCCCACCTGCGACAGCCGCCTGAGCCCCATCGCGCTCCAACAGTCCATCCTCCATATCCTCCGCGTCCGAATCGCGCTCGTCCTCCTCCAACGCGCCAGAAGCAGACGCCTCACCGAACCCGTCAACTCCACCATCCAGCGCTCCCTTGCCCTCGAGTGCCAGACGCTCGACGCGAGAAAGAGCGGAGTACGGTCTGCCATCTGCTGTACGAGCGATGCCACCCTCAGGCACATCAGCGGCCTGAGGTAGGGCATTCGCTCTCGAAGAGCGGGTATCGAGGTTGCCGATCACAGTCTGGTCGAGCGTGATCATATCCGGCGCGATCTTGTCCAATAGAGCATGTACCTCCCTTTCTCGCTTGGCGTTCTTGCGTTCGTAGGGATCTGCCTCGGTGGAGTCGAAGTTGGGTTCTCCGGCTCCGGGGACGATTAGAGAGGAGAACCCGTTTGCGTGTCCTACGCCGAGGATGTCCTCGAAGGGACAGAAGCGGAGAGAAATGGGAGACGCGTGGGGGATGTTGTGAGTGAGGTATGGACCTGGTTGCTTATTTGAGGACGAAGAATTTGAGAGATTGTAAACGTCGACATGGGAATCGCCCCATGCTACGCCGAGAAGACCGCGTTGAGAGAATTGAAGATCGGAAGCAGGCTTGCGGCTGACCCACTCTTTGACGGGACCGGGGCCCAACATCCTCACATCCCAAACCTTGACGCTACCGTCCAGAGCGGAGGTGGCGAGCTGACGCCCTCCATCGCGTGTATTGACGCTGACACCCGTGATTGGCCCTCGATGTGCGAGAAGACGCAATGCAGGAGTGGCGAGATTGGGAGTCCAAAGGGTTACGGTACCGTTGGAGTGACCCAAATGGAGGACTGCTGTGAGAGGGTTCTGAGCCATGGTGGAACATGCGCCGAGACCGGTACGATGTTCAGAGACAAGAAGACCTGTTGATGTGTCTTGATATTTGAGGTAGCCTGCCGTGCCCTGGCGGAAGATATGGCACAAAAACGATGTCAGACGCGTCAACTCTGCGAAGTACTAGATGCAGGAACTCACGACTGTCGCCAACAAGAAATGATATGGTAGGAACTCCATCCGCTGGACCTCTACATGGTCTTTGAGCATGTGAATCTCCGTGCCGCGCCCGTCGTAAATGAAAGTATACTTCTTTTGCGCGACGGCAAAGAAGTCCTGGCTATGCAACCACCGTACGTCCCTGACCGTCTCTCCGAGTTGAATCTCAGCCGCCAATCGCCCTGTTTGCCAGTCAAAAGCCGCGACGTGACCTTTCCGCCCTCCGATGAGAAGATGCCGGCCGTTCCGAGTATAGTCTGACCTGTAAGGACCGAGTCCGACCCCGCCTGGTCCACCTGAGAGATCGAGCGAGAAGCTCTTGGATGCAGCATCGATGCCTACGCTGTCTGCGATCTGGGCCTGCGTGATGCGGGCTGTCCGTTCGAGGGCGTCCTCTGTCTCGATGAGACCGGCGTCCCCTCCTGGTTTTGCGACGTTGATGTAGGTATCTGCGAGCTGAGCATGAGCATTTGCGCGTTTTGTCTGGAGGAAGGAGCGCGAGACTTGTGCGCGCAATTTCTTGTTGGGAATCTGGGTGAAGGACTTGGGCGGCCTTGCTGATGGCCCTGCTGTGGGCGGGAGGTCCTGCTGGAAGGTGGTCGGGATCCGTGTTGCTACTGCGATGGAATTTGCCTGTGCTTCGAGGGCTGCTTCTGAGTGAGCACCTGCTTTTCCCTTGCCCTTCCTCGCGCGGTCCTTCTTCGCTCCTCTCGCTCCTGCTTCTTGCGCGCTCATCTTGCGTGCTGAGTGTATGCTGTGTATGTATGCGGTGGTCGAGGTCTTCCGAATTTTTTTGGGAAGTGAGAGTGACTTTTTTTGGCCCGATATCCCGATTTCTTTCTCGGCCGAGTAAGACAGGATCACGTGTGTTGTTGTTGATGTTGTTCTTTTTGTAATGGAACGCGTCTCCGAATACAAACTGCGCGACAAAGATTACAAATCTTCCAATCTTTCTGTTTCTGCACCAGCCAATCGTCGCAGCAACACCGACAATCACCACGACCACCACCAACGCTTCTCCCTCTCAGCACCGCATACATACAGCACCCCGACTCATACCCCACCATGTCTGCACTCCGAGAACAGGCTCTGCAGCGGCGGCAGGCAGCTTTCAAGGGCAAGTCACAGTTCGCTCACGACGAGCTCAGACGGCGGCGTGAGGAAGCTCAGGTCGAAATCCGCAGACAGAAGCGAGACGAGAACCTCGCAAAGCGCAGAAATCTCCAGTGGCATCCCAGCGGCGCCGACGCGTCCGACACTTCCATCACCGATGACGACGCTGACGGTGATGACGATATCGAGGAGGAGCTCTCCGCTCTCGGCTCCGATCAGGCTCTCGCCAAGATGGTACAGGCCATCCACTCCGAGGACGTCGACGAACAGCTTCAGGCCACCATGAGCTTCCGCAAGCTGCTCTCCAAGGAGAAAAACCCGCCCATCGACAAGGTCATCGAGTGCAACGTCGTCGACATCTTTGTCAAGTTTCTTTCCTCCACACACCCCATGCTCCAGTTTGAGGCAGCCTGGGCGCTCACCAACATTGCCTCAGGAACTGCAAGACACACCCAGGTCGTCATTCACTCCGGCGCAGTCCCCCACTTTGTCGCCCTTCTCTCCTCAGAGATCGAAGACGTACGCGAACAGGCCGTCTGGGCGCTAGGCAACATTGCCGGTGATTCACCCCGATGCCGTGACTACGTCCTCGGCCAAAATGCACTGCCTCCGCTTATGTCGCTCCTCATGGAGAACCAGAAGGTCGGCATCCTTCGGAATGCTACTTGGACCCTCAGCAACTTCTGCCGAGGAAAGAACCCTCAACCAGCATGGGAAACGGTAAGCTTATCGCACTCCTCATACATCCGCATACATTCACACACGCTCGTTAACTAACCGACAAATTAACGTCGTCTGATGTGTTTCAGATCTCACCTGCTCTCACCGTCCTCACTAAGCTCATTTACTCAATGGATGTCGAGGTCCTCACCGACTCATGCTGGGCCATCTCGTACCTTTCCGACGGATCCAATGACAAGATCCAAGCCGTTATCGAAGCCGGTCTCGTCCGCCGACTGGTCGACCTCCTCCTCCACAACTCCCACTCCGTCCAGACACCCGCCCTCCGCTCCATCGGAAACATCGTCACAGGAGACGACTCACAGACTCAGGTCGTCATCAGCACGGGTGCCCTTCATCCCCTCCTTGGTTTGCTCAACAGTGCCAAGGACGGCATCCGCAAGGAGGCCTGCTGGACCATCTCCAACATCGCTGCTGGTTCATCTCAGCAAATTCAATCTCTCATCGACGCAGGCATCTTCCCTCCCCTCATCAACCTCCTCAACTCACCCGACTTCCGCACTGCAAAGGAGGCCTGCTGGGCCGTCTCCAACGCGACTTCCGGAGGTCTCACCGAACCCGTCCAAATCCGGTATCTCGTCGAATGCGGTTGCATCCCACCGCTTTGCAAGCTTTTGAACTCTATGGACAACAAGCTCATCGCCGTTGCTCTTGATGGACTTGACAACATCCTCAAGGTGGGAGAGATGGACAAGGAGGAGGCCATCAAGAACGGTCGGGTTGACGCGGGTAACGCGTACGCGCAGATGGTGGAGGAGTGTGGTGGAATGGTGAGTACTAAACTGCAAACTGCATAGACGTGTCTTCTTGTCCCTTTCGAGTATCACTCACTCTTTTCCCCATTCTTCCAGCTGACCATCCACGGCCTGCAATCACATGCAAACGAAGACATTTACCAAAAGACCTTCCACCTTATGGACAAGTGTAAGTCTATCTTTCGGCGCGTCTTCGCATCCAAATTCTCGTCCTTGTATGCTCATCGATGTCTTGTCACACACACAGACTTCCCTGAAGGCGATGAAGAGGGCATCGCGGGAGATGCACCTCCTACCAACGAGAACGGAGTGTTCGAGTTCCAGAGCGACGCCGCTGCCGCCCCGTCGGGAGGATTTTCCTTCTTCCAACCGCAATCCTGAGCTACAAGACAGAGCAAGCGCTGAAGCAATGGTGTGTGTGGCAGGAGGGGCCCAGCACCTGCGAGAAATGACGGATCGAATCTGTGAAGAAGTGTCGGCGAGCCTTCTACGCATCACGGTCGGGGTACTTCCCTTTTTTTACTCCTTTCATTCCTCTTTTCCCCCCTCTTCTCTCCTATTTCGTCCTTCGCGATTCTCACTATCACGGCTTCCTCTTCCCGGGTTTAGGCGCGCTTTCGCTCAGGTGATACGAAGCATGTGATCGGTGGGTGGGCAGTCGCGAGGAGAACTTGAACTTCGCGGATTCTCTTGCCCCCACCCCTGTCGCAAACATGGTCCCTATCTAGGCCTCCCCTTGGTTTCTGTTCTTCCTATCCCGCTTCTTCCTTCTCTTTCTCTTTACTTTTTTCCCCTTTCCTCACTCAAAAACCTTGATCGCTCGATCGTATAGTCTGATGTCGACGATACTACTTACGAACTCAATCACGTCCCCCGTTCCCACACCTGGACCCTGCTCTTCCCGAGATCTTTCTCCTGAGCAGCTTCCTTGAACTTATGCGTCTTTCATTCATACCCTTCCCTTCCATGTTGACTCACTCTTCCTTCTGGCAAACACCCCCTCTCCCTTCTCCTGAAGTTCCTCTCTCTCACGTTTCCTTCTACCACCTTTTCCAGCCGGTCCTCTTCGTTAATCGTCCTCTTCTGCATGGCACTCTCTTCTCTCTCTCCCTCTTTCCTCCTGTTGTAAGCATCTCAAATCTTCAACGTCGTTCCCCTGACACCCCACTGTCATGTTCGAGGTCCTCAACTCAGTACTCAGTCCGTCAAGAGGGGACGAACGGTAGCCTCAGCCCCCGGCCGGAGGGAAGCTGTGACCTGGCTCCTAGCTGACCCTCTTCGCTTCTTGGCTTGTCTTGGGGAAGCAGGTCTGGCACGACGAATGGGATTGATCACTGATGTTCTCCTTCTCCTCAATTGCCCTCCGCCTTTTTCTTCAGTTGTTTTCCAACCGCCCCGCTCGTTGCCCAACTCCGCTCGCTTCCCGGCTTCAGCCTCTAACTCCTCCTCCCTTTCAGTCACAGGATGTTGCGGCGTTGCCAGCCAACAGACGGAGAAGGAACATTTAAGAACCGACACAGTAACGAGAATTGGGGAAACGGGCGTCTAAAGGAACAGAAGGAGCTCCAGAGGGGCAAGGATGTGGAGGATAATGTATGACTGAGCGAAGGATACAATGGGTTGTGCGAGATGTGAGATCCACAGCGAAGGCTCAGGAACTACAGAGCCCAAACGTGAATATTGAGGTGCAAGAAGTTGATGATAAAGAGGAGGGAAAACTAGTAAGGCAGGCGTTAGGAGGATAGGAGATCGAGCTGATAAAACATCGAGGAGAATTGAGGTGGGAGAGAGGGGAAGAGAGGAAAAGGTCTGATTCTGATTTGCTTTAGTAGTGAGCCAAAGTGCTCGATCCCAAACAGGCCCGAGGAACGGATGTAGGTGTAAAGTGAGGGAGGTGTTTGCAAATGGGAAAGTGGGGTTGGGGGAGTGTACGTTCGGTGACTGATGGTGACTCGCGAGGTATGGGAAATCGCCACATTAAAGCCGGATAGGAAAGAAAGGATCCTGTGATAAAACACCCTGAGAGTCGGGGGGATAGCGATGCAAATTGAATGCAAGAAACAAGGTCGAGGGGAGGTTGGAAAATTGAGCATGTTGGATGTTGAGAGTTGGACGTAAGTATTGAGGATCGATGCGAGGCATGTAGGATGCTTGGGTATATCGTTGGAAGAGACATAGAGAAGAGGTTGAAAGAACGGCGTGGTAAGAGGGGAACGAGTTCTCACAGCTGCATGTTGCAGTCCCACGTTGCGGTCCGCAAGGCCGGTCGAGACCCTGCTTCGATAACAGTCGGTGGCTGAGAGTGGTGGTGGCCAATCCCATTCGCCTGCTTGTCGCATAAGTCTGGTCGCTGCATCTTGTTCTCCTTCTCTGTCCTGCCATGGGCTTTCGATACACCGGAAGCAGGCTCGATACTCGCTGCGGCAGCGGCGAGAGGGTCGTGTAATGAGTAGAGCGAGAGCGGTGTTACCGGCATGTCGTCGTCATCATCATCCTCATCATCATCATCTTCATCCCCATGCCCTGATCGACTTGACATTGTCGAGATCGAAGAAGGTGTGGCTGGGCTGCTGGTCATCGACTCATCGTCGTCGCCGGTAGCAGAGCCGTGACTGCTGGCACTTGATGGCTCCGGAGTAGTAGATCGCTCGATCTTGCATTGCTGAAGGTGGCCGAGAACGCCCATCGAAGATCGCTGGTTCTCATCAGCAGCGCCATTCTGCTTGGCGTACCATTCGGTGGCAAGCTTGGAAGCGTTGAAGTGGCTGGAGCCAGAGTACTTCTTGATAAGGATCTGTGAGAGCTCCTTGGCGTTCTCGCTCATGTGAGAGTCGATCGATTGAGCGGCCTTGCAGATCGCCTCGCTGTCGAATTCCGGTCGCTTGGTTCGCTCCCCGCAAATGTGGCGGGCAAGCATAAGCGCTCCACCGGCAAGGGCGGAAGGGCTGGCGGAGACAAAGTCCTTGTGGAACAGGGTGGTCTCCATCAGAAATCGAGCTACGCTCTGTACCTTGACCTCCTCCCGAATTTGGCTGCAAGCGATGCGGAGCCAAGCTTCGGGAGTAGGGTAGCCGAGCTGCCAGCCGATAGTCGATAAGACGTGCCCCTCCATTTGTGTGAAGGCAGTCTCATCGTAGGCGTTGCAGCAAGTCTGGCTGAGATCTTGTACCGCAGGAATGTGGTTCTTCGCATCTTCGTACTTGGCGGCGATCAGAAGTGCCGCACACCCGACGAGCTGGTAATGTCTCTTGTAGACTATCCGCTTTGAGACGTATCGGTCGACGATGTTCATCGTCAAGTAGAGAGTCTCCGGTCGGAGACGGAATGTCTGGTGGATCTCGATGAGGAAGTCAACGAGGAAGGGTCGCATGTACCATCGCAGCTCAGGTTGAACGTCCATAAGCTCAATGTTTGGCAGCGTCGATGCCTGCAAGAAAGATGATCCGGCGCACCAAAAGAATGAGTGACCGGGCTGAGCCTCAAGGGGACGAGAGAACCGGGAAAAACTCACCTCAATTGAGTGCATATGGCTGATGGCTTCTTCTTGGTATTCTTCCTCGAGAAGCATGTTGCGAATCGAGGTCGCAGCCGAGACCGCAGACTGTGCGTGGCCACCGGTAGGCGTAGTGGCCATGTTGAGCGAGCTCTGGGTAGAGCTCTTCTGCAAATTATTTCTAGAAGATCGCTTCATCTGCTGTACGCAAGAGGGGTTCGAGGACCTTCTTTGCATGGCGCCTTCGAGAGGCGAGGAGGCCGATTTCCGCTTCTGACCCGCGCTGGAGCTGGACGACGGTGCATTCAAATCTTGGACGCTGGATCGCTCGGTTGACTTCGTAGTAGCAGGCATTGTGTTCTGGTGGGTTGGAGGACGGCAGTGAAAGGAGAAAGATGACTGCTGTTCCGCAAGGGTCGGTGAAAAAGAAAAGGGGTTGCGGGTTGGGGTTGGTTTGTCGAAGCGCAAAGAGAATTGTCCGAGAAAGAGTGTGGTGTGTGCCCGTGAAAGTGCAGGTGAAGGTCAACGAGTGTGGTTTGGTCCGAGGTGAAGGCAGGTTGTGTGGCAGAGCAGATTGGTGAGCGGGGCGGAGGAAGGGGTGGAGGTGTTGGGACCGAAGTTGGTTTGAGTGTCGCAGGAGATCGCAAGTCGGGAGGGAGAAAGAGGAGATTAGGGAAGGGTGGGTTGGAGAGAGGAGAGAACAGGTGGGGATCAGTAAGCTTGGAGAAGATCAGGGTTGAGGAAATAGATGTAGCCTTTTTGACTTGGGCATCCTATTTGAGGTGGAGAATGTGTTCCAACGTAGAAGACCTTTTCACGCAGCGCAGGCCAAGACGTTTCCATGCAAGATGCGCTACGTGTTGGACGGAGATATGATAGGGGATGGTGCAGGCACGCACCGTAGAGCAAGTATACCGTTGTGGGGGTCTTGCGATATTGATGACGCCGTGCATAGAAGGCAAGAGTGCTCGAGCTGGTATGTTGGGCGTGTCTAGAATTTTGGATCGGCGCAATCGGCGTGGACGAGATTGAGGCGGAGACACGCGTCCGATCTGTTTGTGAAAGGACCAAAAAATAAAGGCCAGGTGAAGTGGTCGATACAGCGTACAATCCGAGCAGTACGGATTAGTAGTCGGGCGGGAAGGCGCACAAGGAACAAAGGATAGATCGGTATGTTGGTGCGGAATCGCGGATCAGTCAATGACAGAGGGAACGGGCAGGCGGGTGGGGCAGGTGATCAGCCAGAAAATCGCAGTGGTCAGACAGGCATGTCAACGGGCTAATTAGAGCGGAGAGTCGAGGATTTGTTTGTGATCTATACGTACCTAATGATGAGGGGGAGGGAAGACTGGACCGGAGTCTGGAAGTACCGTGAGGCAGCAGGGCGGAACCGGTAGACGGTGGGCGGGGACGGAGGTACCAGCAGAGTCGGAGAGAATTCTATACTGAAGATTACTTGCGACGCCGATAATCGAATTCCTATTGGGAAGGAACGATGGATTGTAAACGCCAGGTGCCCATAGGTGCGTAAAGATTGACATAGGCACACGGACGGTCGAGAAGTAGTGCGTATAGAAGTAGGTTGGAGAGGCATTGGGTTGCGAGTAGAGATAGAATGCCCGAGTGTTGCATAAGTGTAAGGATCGCAGAACCGCCGGTGAATGCCATGATGTGTGCGAAGGTCCGTGGAGAGTCGGTAGGTGCCAGTCGCAGCCGTCATGACCGATAAGTCGATTACATTTCGGTATGGATCGCAGTTGTGTGAGTGTTCCATGGATCAGTCGCCCGTTGACAGGGTCGTCAAAGGAAAGGAATCAATAGACACCGACAACAGGCCACCACGACCAGACCAAGTTGAGGAAAAAGGCGTAGTGTCAGAGGTTGGGAATGAGGATTTCAGGAGAGAAAAGGAGGGGCGGAAATCAAAAGGGAAAAAAACAAACAAGTCAGCCATCGTATGTCCATATGCCGAATGCCCACCAGCAGTCAAAGATCGACAGCAGGATGAAGAATGTGAGGGTGAGGGGGTGAGGGTATACGTGGGAAGGGTGGGGATGCCAACGGCCGTTGTGATTTTTCCAACGGCCCACAGAAAAATCGGAACGCTCGAATCTTTAACCACCGAAAATCCAGGAACACCATAGCAACGGAGTAGTACCG
>RDSH01000226.1:0-32241 GCA_009428295.1 Tilletia walkeri
ATGATAATGTTGAGCGTGACAATGGTGGTTGGGGCGTAGTCCCGAGGTCGGAGCCGAGGACGGAGCCAGGGGAGAGTCGCGCCTGAAGGGTCTTGGTCTTGGTGTCTCAGACGGGGTCATGACACACATGGGCTACGGCCGTAAGCTATTTTCGGTTCTATAACCCCAAACTAAAAGTCTGGGGAATAGGTCCCACTATTTTACGGGCAAAGCGCTGGGGCTATTCCCCGAACTCTAAGTTTGGGGTTGTGGGGTGCCTTAGACCTTACGGCCGTAAGCCTTATTTCGAACCAGGACACCCGTTTTCCACTTGACACCCCAACATCATTATCAAACATCACTTTCACCTCAGAATGACCCAGGGCGGAATTCAGGCAGCTACGGCGCTGCCAGGTTTGAGTCCAAACGAATCATAGGGAGCTATTTGGAGTAAGGAGACAAATATTTTTCGGCGATTAGGCGATTCCTCCACACCACACCGCACCATACCACCACCACAAGGCACACCACAGCACATCACACCACACGTCCACACCACACTACTGACTACACCACACCAAAAAACACCACACCACACCAAACACCACACTACGTTCCATCACAATTCACATCACATTGCTAATTGCTATAAAGAACTATTTACTATTCTACTTGTGAAGCCCACGCAATGCACTGGTGTTAGTAATACTTAGTATCGGCCGAGCCACGACCTCTGTTGCGCAACGATGACTGTCTCCTTCAGCATCTATAAATCAAAATACGCAGCAACATCAACTGCTCGCGACCTGCGTTAATTCGGATATGAACAATGGCCCAGGTTTCATCGTTACAGATAGTACTTAGTAGTAGTGCAGTACCATGCTGAAATTCAGACTTCGTTGTTCTGTGAGGAAAGGAGCTATGATGAATGCATTCACGTGCAAAAGTGTTGTTTCAGGCTGTCTCCTGATGGAAACGAAGGTTCCGAGGTCGCTCTCGAATTGCAACACCACTCACCAAGTCACCATTCACATATTTAATATTCAATATTTATATTTATACCAGGAAACTTGGAGAACTTCACAGCAGTCAGCAAGCAATATCTTCAAGCAGAAAGATGTGAAAGAAAGTGAATCATGCGGAAATGTCATCGCCACGACAGGATTACTGTTGATATAATGAACAAAGAGTTGTGTGATTGCATCCACACTCAGTTTTGTTGCATCGACGATCTTGCAATCATCAAGCCACCCTCAGATCGCGACGAAAGCGGTTGTATAAATAAAGAATGTGCGATAATGCGATATCAAATAATAACTATAATACATCGTCTCCGTTTTCTCACCTCTGCTACGTGCGCGGTGCGATGAAGATCGCTCCGGTCAACCGTCAAACTTCATCCCCGAGTTTTATTCTTCAATAATCAAAACCGAGGCTAAAGTCTGGAGTCTGGAAAATGAACATTAAGACATGACAGACACGAGACAGCCATAGTCCGGCAGCTTGCAACTTGCATCCAGAGTTTGGGGAATTAATTCTGGCCGTTAAGGCCAGGCCGGTTCAGTTGGACTATGGTATTATTCCCATAGTCGGCCATAGTTTTTCATAGCCTCGCAGACAGGTTTTACCGCTATCGGCTGTAGTGCGACTATGTCAGAAACGCATTCCGAAGCAGCTACAGTTGCCAGGAATCAGGATAGGTGAAAAGCTATAGTCAGACTAAGTCACCACTATAGTCGACGCTGACTCCAAGAAGCGGACATAGTGCGACTATGTCAGGCAACTATAGCCGTACAGATCCGACTATGGCGAATCTGAAGATAAAACGTTGTAGCGAGACTATAGTGACATCATAGTCTTGGATCAAGGCTATGGATTTATCGACGGGACTATAGTCATATAGCGGCAATATAGTCAGACTATAGGCTATAACGCTCCGTCTACCTTCTTCGAAAAAAACGGGCGACTATGACAGCTATTGTCATAGTCATAGTCATAGTCGCGACTATGGGCAACTAAGAACATAATCTCACATAGCCTTATACAACGATAGCTATCCATAGTGTATAGTCGCCATAGTCACGCCGGTCGCCGAGCACTGAACAAGACCCTACCCTCAAATTGCGTCCTCTTCATTCTCCCAAAGTTTGGCGGTAGCACCTAGCACGTCAAAAACTCATGGAATGAATGGCAGTTTGTTATGTTTGCTGGTTTGAGGAGGGAGAAAGGTTTCAGCCGAGGTCCAACGAATTTTCTTCACAGAACACAACTGACAACACACACCAGCGCGCCAAATACTTTTTCCTCACACGACACAAAACGCACCACACACATGTGTGAAGTAAGGTGTCAGAACTAGAACTAAGTAAAAATCTCACAGGACAGTTAAATCATGATACTGTCAGAAACTCAGAATTGATGTTGGGCTGCTTGATTATTTTTTTATTTTTATTTTTATTTTTAATTTTATTTTTTTTTTAAAAAATCCCCTCCCTTGGGAATGTTGTCGTCCCGAAAAACCGAAAGGGAACCATCAAGGCGTAATCAGACTTTTCATTACACGACACACATCACACATGCATTGATGTACGTCCGTCAATGTTCAGTGTTCACCGTTCATACTTCAGTGATCTAATATTCTAATTGCAGGCTCTCCAGTCCCCACCATGAAGTTCAAATTACGAAATACAGTTTGTGAAGCAATGGAACTTTGAATACCCGTGCGGTGACCGAATCCGTGACTCAGGGACCCTTGAAAAGTCACCAAATTCCGATTTTCCGCAGCAGGAAACCTCAACAAAAAAATTGAAAATTCTTACAAGCAGGGGCAAAATGCCAAAATCAGCCCTCGCGGCATGGTAAGCGGCCAGAAAGGTAGCCCTTCTTGTTAACGCCCGTCTACCTTTGTAGTCTATGTGCGCGCCGGCCACTTGCTTGGTGGGCGGCCGGCGAAGAAAAAATTGAAATTTGTGTCTTTCCTGCCCGATTTTTCTTCCAAAATCTAATATAGGAAGGTAACCACTTTTCCTCTGTCCGGTGGGTAACCAGGATAGGTGACGTAAGCCGGGACCGTAACCAGGCGTTCCAGGGTGACAGTCCCGGATGTCACCATACTTCCACCACCTAGGAGCCTCACCCTTTCCCCAATGCGCGCACTATCGAGTTTCAGACCTCAGACTGCGGACCCTCGCTCCCGAGTCCCGACTCGGCAGCCAGTAGTCAGTAGTCAGTGGCCAGCAGTCACGATCGCACTTCGCAGCAGTCATTCAATTGCATAAGACATGGACTCACCTGTAGATAGAGATGCGTTGGTAGTGTCACTGCTCGGCTTGAATGGTGTCGGCCGCTACTTGCCAGTGTGACACTGGCCCAGGACAAACCACTGTGCTGCAGGGCCCCCAACAAGACCAGGTAGCAGGCCAATGCTACAGAACCGGACAAGATTAACCGTGACTCGCGAACCACTTACCAGAGGAACGTGCACGCGTCTTGGCCTAAAACCGCACTGTAGAAACTACTTGACAGAGACACCTTGATAGAACAAAGGGGAATCGAGCTGTTCTCTCGATTCTCCCGCTTTTATATCTTGTCCAATCTTCGATGTGGCAAACGAATCCACCTCAGACCACAAGCAAGCACAATCAAAGCTGACTGCTGACAGCTGAAGTACTGAACTCTGAGCCCCAGTTCCTGAACGCTCAGCGCTTAGGTCACACCTGACAAGCACAGCTATCTCTTCCGCCATAAACAAAAATCGCGCACGAATTGCACCTGAGAAGCACAAAGAAGCACATAAAAACCTGAATGCTACTTTTCAAAACACTGGGCAACCTGTGACTGAACGCTAAGTTTTGACACTTGAACTGTTCCTCCGGATGCGAGAGACGCCCTCGAATCACAATGGAGAAGCAGAAGCAAACACAGTAAAATGAACGCTAAAGTACTTACTACTGAGACATGATGTATTGAAGCTACGATCTGACACCTGACAAGCCCAGCTAGAAAAATAACTACTACTAAGGTACTGAGGCATTGACAATTTTCGGAAAAACAAAGTAATAAACCTTCTCCGCGATTAGCTCCTCGCATATATTTCGAGATCTGCCTGTTTCACATTGTCTCGGACGCCGCCTTGAACCGCTTGAATCTATTCGACAACACGCAGGCAAAGGCACACACCCTCATAGCGATTCCGGGCATAGCGCTCGAGCCTTGAGCCGCATGACACCAGCTCGTTGTGGGGGACGTGAGGGCTTCCTTTCAGCTGCTCAATGGCTCCGAACGCGGGTGTTGAGGAATAGGAGGAGTGGATACTGTCGTCCAGCTGTGGAATACGTAAGTACAATCATATTTCCCAGACCCGCTCATGATCAATCACGGTCCACGGAACCACCTCAGAACTTTGCTTTCAAAATTATTTAGCTGTCAGCATGGTCCAGGCGCATTCCCTGACATATGGGTCACAGCCCAGAACGAAGTCGCTAGTCATCGGTCAAGGCTTACACGGCCGAGAGGCCCTTGTGCTCAGATTTTCTTATCCTAATCGGCGCTGACGACAGCGCAGACCAAAAACCGCCGATAACAAAATTTAAGCTCCCTTCAAGGCTGCGTTGAATCTTGAACACGCTAGGCGCGCTTTGAAAGCACTTAAAATCGGCTTTCCCATACTCCCGGCTGAGCGCAAAATCTTGAACCCCTGCGGGAAACGACGGGGTGGCTGGCAAAGGCAAGACTGGAGAACGTGAATCAAAGTGTGAGTCCTCAGCTCCTTGATGAATCTTCCATTCACAGGCTAATATTAATCAGCTTGCATTTTCTGAATACTTAGTGATCAAGTCGGACGATAGCCGCCTCCGTGACAAGAAAGGACGGGCTGTGCGCGGGTTCCGAATCACCAGCCGGAAGGCTCTCGGTCACGAGGAGCAAGATGCAGCCTATCATTGCTACATCTTGCTCCAGCGCATCATCTCCAAGTACCTCGAAGAGCAGACCGGGGTTCCGGTATTCAGAACATCCTCAATGGATGCGTGGCTGTCCAGGCAGCCCGAGTTGCCAGCAGGAGTCCTAACCTTTCCGACCCGGTCGATTTCGTCACAACGTCCTACAAAGAATCGAGCGTGCGAGCGAGCGTTGACGGGAAGCCGTCGGTCACCAATCCACACCCCATCCTGCTTCACCCGCGCGGGTACCACGGCGCAGAGCGAGCATTCGCTCTGCAGATGAAGAAGACCCATCAGCTAGCGGCAATCGTATCGGACGCATTCAAAAATCGATTCCCGTCAAGGAGCTTCCCGTCTCGACCACGGAGCTGAACAAGTACATCTTCCGGGAGCTCATTCGACACACGGTACCCAACAAGAATCCGAAGCTACTCGAAATGGCTGGGCAGGCCTGGAGGGCGACGGTTGCAGAGGCCGCGCTTGAGAAGGAGTTGTCGCCGGAGGAGGAGAAGAAGATCGAGAGCGGGCCGGAGATTGGGGAGGCGATGGGAGAGATGGATGTCGAGCTGGTAAGAGCCCGGTTGTTCTCTATCAGAACACTATCGCTGCTTATATCTCGGGTTTGGCCCAACCGCAATCTTGCCACGGCCGGCAAGCAAGTGGCGAAGATCGTCAAGAGGGCACAGCAAGTTTACGCGGCGAGTCAACTCAGCCACTTCCCCATCACGGCCAACGTCTTGGCTCGCGCGATTTACTGTGCGGTAAACGGCCCCACCCATCTCGACTCTCAAGACCTTTGGAATTATCGCTACACGGAGGCAGCAAGCAAGCAACGTATGCTTGCCCGCAAGATCAATACCTGAGACGCTCGGTCAGTAGAGATGGTGTTCGAGCTCATCGATCTCAATTTCATCAAGATCGAGTCGTTTTTGGATCCCATTGCCTTCGAGAAGAAGTCAAATCAGGTCAAACATCGGCACACTCGGGAATCAATCAAGGCCTAAGTTGAAGAGGCCGTTGCTATGCAGCTCCTGTGGCATTCAGTGAGTACTTATGAGCCCTGATTCCATTTACACTTGTATACATGCTCAGACCTCAGTCTCACAGCACCAACCAACTTATTCCGCAACTATATTCAGTACCTGAGTCCTGTGGTCTTCTATCAAGATGCGCCATTCACCTTGTTGCGCCGATGGTTGGTTCATCGAATCTCCGGGCAAGAGCTCCCGCTGGGCATACGGATTCCCAAAGAAGTCGACCAGAGCACTTTTCTCGGTCGTGTCGTGGTACATTGCCGAAGTTACATTCGTGAGTGGAAGTTGAGATCCAAATCTCGAGTGCATTTAGAACATCTGAATTCTGGACTCTCAACAGCACGCAGCAAAGGAAAAAGAGAGCTTCTTAGACTGTCGCGAGTTAACTCGCTGCGGAAGTCGTTGAGCAGCAAGCTGGCACAGGAATGGGGGAAGGAGAGCCCAGAAAGGTACGACTCACTTCTACGTCTTGTATTCCGATCGCCGCAGCACTCAGAAAGCGGTCGAAAAGACCGGGAAAAAGAGGCGCCCGGCTTCAACTCCTCAAGAATGTCAAGAAAGCTAGGTCCCGGCTCGAATCTGTGGCTGTCAAAGCCCCGTCCCAATATTCGCGTATATCGACGTCCTTTTCTGCTTGCGGGTAGATCAAAGCACCGGTGGTGGGAGCAATGACGACCGCAGATATGGAAGTCGACGCCCGGCGATCTTTGCTGGAGGGGAACTCGGGGTGCCAAGAGCACGATGAACACCTTTGATCACATGAGCGCGGTTGGGAAGATAGGGATGTTATTGCGATCGAGACGGACTTTGACGGACGAGGCCAGCTCCTACATGTCGGAGAAACCTCCGAAATTTACAAAACCGGTTGCCTTTTCAGGATCCTGGATCAGTGCTCATATAGTATTTCACGTCTCCATCGTTCTGATAACTTTTTTCTTTCTCCATTTCAGAACAAACGTCACAAGGCAGCTGTTTGCGCCTCAGGGTTGCTGACGATGCGAAGTCGTTCAGGACAAGCGACAGTAATCTTCAACTGGGTCGATCATGCGGGCTCCAAAGAGGTAATCGAGACCACGGAGCGTGATATATTTTATCTGACCGGGAAAGAGAAGGGACAGCCTCTGTTCGGAGGAACAAGCGATGCTACGGACGCAAACATGAGGCGGACGTGGGAAGAGTCCGTGCACCGGAGCCATGCGGCGGTTAATTCCCCTTCAAAGGTATCATTTCAGAGCAGTATTGGACTTATTGTTTATTAGACCTTTTAGACTTTCTGTCTTTCATCCCCAGGAAGACGCCTAAGTTTAAGTCGAAGCCCAAAGACCAAAAGGCAAAAAGCGTAAGATTCCAAGCCCGAAAAAGGAGGTAAACGACAGGATGGTACAGCGTACAGCTTTTCCAAAATGCAAAAAAAAACCACAGCATGGTACAGTAAGACTCATCAGACAACATTTGCCCCTTCCTGCTCAAGCACTGATCCTCCCACCGTAACCACATCTTTTACAAGGTCTTCGGCATCAGAGGGTGCTGGTTGGGTTACAATACTCTCCAGCGTGAACATCACGCCTTTCGGCTTTTCCGCCCTGTCAGAGCCTCAGAGGCACGCGCAGCCCGCAGGAGACAGGCCTTTCCGGCTGCAGTTAAAGAGAGCTGAATCTCGGATTTTCTGAGTCTGCAAATCTTCAAGCTGAGACACTCAGCAATTTTAGGGTCTTTGGAAATTGGAATAACTGCGGTATCCCTCCCGAAAAACTCCATACTTTCAGACTTTTAAAAAGTCTAATAATACATTCTAAGAGTCTGCCGACCACTTCTCGTAAGACGGTAACAGCGTAGCTATAAGGTATCAGTTAACTAGCTAGCTATCAGCTTTAGTGTCAAATCGGAAGTCGAAATACCATTAACAATCAACAATTCACAATTAACTATCAAAAACTAATTTTTGACGTTTACGTAAAGGAATAGGCCAATTATCAACGACGCATCGCCCATGGGCCCGAAGACAATGATATATATTTACCAATTACGATATTGGCTATTGCAAAACTATGTAACATGGCCTGTTTCAGCCCAAGCCAGGGCTCACTTGAATATTGCACTACTCGACCGTTGGTGATCTGAAACCAACCGTTGTCTCTGCATCGAGATGAAAAAACAAACCATATTTCCGACGCACGGGCCACCTTTCGGTCGAGAAAGTTAATGTCGCCTGATTCGATAAGATATCGATCGTTTTCGGTAGAAAATTGGATGTTGAGTAGAGGCAGAGCCGATCGGCACGTGACGACGTCCTCGGTCCTACCGCCGAGAAATCGAGCTTTCTGATTCCAATCTCGACTGTCACGCACGCACCATCGGCTGGTTTCATAGTATCGCAATCGACATGCCAACCCACTTGCGACTTCATACGCGGGCCCAACCGAACAGCAAAGAAGGCATCAGAATGCATGGCCGCGCCTCAAGCGAATATCGATCATTGAAGCGATTTAGACCGTCGAAAGATTCCGATATCATATCGCTCCAGAGCGAGCGCAGGGTCAAAACTTTAGTAGACTGTTGTAAGTCTGACTTAAGTCACATCAACTTTTTCCGGGCCGAAATCAGAGACTTTCCGACTAAAAGTCAGACTAAAGTCGTGACTAAAAGTCACATGCCCGTCAGCGCCTAAAATCCCAAGAAAATCTGACTTTCACCAGACTTTAAGTCTCACTGAAAGTCCCGTTGAGGACTTCTGACAAAGCGAGTCATAGTCGCGCGTAATCTCGGTCAAGGGCTTAGAAGGCCTTTTGGACTTTAAGTCTGCGCCGGCCAAAAAAAGTATAAATCTAAGTCACATTATGATCTATAAGTCACAAAGTCAAAGTCACAAAAAAGTCTAGACTTTGACTTTCTTCAAGTGGTAAGTCTAAAAGTCTGATAGTCGCGCCGATCACTGCGCGGGACTGGTGGGGGAGACTTCTGTCTCAAAGAGGACTCGGAACGCACTGGTTTACTTCCAGCGACTGGAGGATGCGGCATAAAGCCTATCACTGTGACTGCGGGTAAGCTAGCTTGATTAAGTTAAACTGTGACTAGACTGCGGGCGGCGGAGCCGCCAAAATAACTAAGTTAACTAACTGCGGGGCCGCGCCGCAGTTACTATTGAAGTTACTTAAGTTGTCTTTTCGCTGGACTCGCCGCCGCCATAACTTACTATAACTGCACAGTACTGCTTCAGTGCCAGATCAGACTGAAAATTACTGCCAGCAGCTTAAAGTTATCGCAAGTTACTGAACGTTATTGCAGCAAACACCCACTGTGCAAGCGGTTTCGGTCACTTGACGCACAGGTAAGCTACTGTGCAGAAGCTGTGTTACATACAAACTACAGTTGCTGTGCCAACTTAACACAGTTACTGTATCATAGTCAAGTAACTGTGGCAGTAGCTTATGCGGTTGAGGCTCACTACTGGAAAAGTAAGCAGCTGTAATAATTGAGCCTTGTGCCTTGAGCATTAAGCACTAGACATTAAGGACCAAGCATTCATTGTTAAGCCTTCAGTATTCAGCGCTTCTATCACAATCCAGACTCTCGAGGATGAGATTTGGAAAATGACTCCAAAAAGATGACTTTTCGTGAGAGGAATGACCACGAATTTGGGGTCCTGACGAGATGACTCGAAATGAAGGACTAGATGAAAGGGTGTGATCCAAGTAAAGAGGAAGAGGCCTCGTAGGTCGTGCGAGAAGGTGAGAGAATGAGAAAGTAGGGTCGAGAGGAGTGAGGAGTGTGTCGGAAGCGATAACGACGAGGGACTTGAGAGTCGGTGAAAGAGGTAAAAGCAAACACGAGGGTTTGGAGATTTCAAGGAGGAGAACGAAGGGGTGTGATAAAACGATAGTCGCTTGGAGGATTCTAGATACATGTAGAAGGGAACAGGCTTGTACTTATACGCAAGCGGCTGGGAAGAGGAAGATAATTGTTGGGGGAGATTTGGGAACATCAGAACGAGAAAGAGGCAGGAGATCAGTGTGGAGAGTTGTTGAGGCGAGGCCGAGGGCCGAGGCCAGTTTTGTTGGGGAGGTAATGATGCGGAACAGTTGGATCATGGATGTGAAAGGGGGCGGAGATTTAGGCCCGAGGACGGGGCCGAAGACGGAGCCGAGGAAGAAACCGGTTGAAGCTCTGATACGCTGGCTGTATGTCAGGACAGGGTCATGACAGCTTCAGCCTTCAGTCTTAAGCGTTAAGTTCTAAGCATTGAATATTGAGGAGGCAGGAGCGGCCGAGCAGAGAAAGAGACCACTGCAAAGTGCAAGAGCTATCCCTGTAGCACAAAATGTCGTCGGCAGGGTGTCTACAGCCTATCTTCCTAAATCCTATGTGAGTCGAATCCGTTGCTGGAAGATTGCGTGATGGTATAGTTGCCCCCAGCCGGGACCTAGCGTTCTTGACATTCTTGAGGAGTTGAAGCTGGACGCCTCTTTTTCCCGGCCTATTCGACCGCTTTCTGCGTGCTGCGGCGATCGGAATACAAGACGTAGAAGTGAGTCGTACCTTTCTGGGCTCTCCTTCCCCCATTCCTGTGCCAGCTTGCTGCTCAACGACTTCCGCAGCGAGTCAACTCGCGACAGTCTAAGAAGCTCTCTTTTTCCTTTGCTGCGTGCTGTTGAGAGTCCAAAATTCAGATAATGTTCTAAATGGCCCCTGGTGGGTCCTTTTCGCCTCGTCTAGACTCTAGACGACAACATTACCCATGGAGAAAAACATTGTGTCTTTTGAAGTCTCTCAAACAGCTCAAGCCCCAAGCCCCCAAAAGCACCAGTGCACCACTAAAACCAAAAGAATTATGATTTAAAATTAAATGTCCTGACTCCTGTAAGATTTACACCTCTTTCTGGCACCTTACCTCACACATGTGTGCTGTGCGTTTTGTTTCGCGTGCGGCGTGAGGAAAAAGCATTTGGGCGCGCTGGTGAGTGGTGTGTGTGGTCAGTGGTGACTGGTGTCTCATGAAGAAGATTGTTGAACCTCGCCACCTCGGCCGAAACTCTTCTCTCCCCGGCGCTCCTCAAGACCTCAAGCAAACACGACAAACTGCCATTTTTTCATGGATTTTTGACGTGTTACAGCTTACAGTCAAACTTGAGGAGAATGAAGACAACGTGACTTAAGAGTAGGGTCATGTTAGGAGATTGTGTTGAACTTTCGAGTACTTTGTGTCTTTGTGAGAAGTTGTTGTGTTTAAGCTCTCGGCCGAGGAGAAACCCGCTTCTATGACCCCTTTACTAAAGTCTGGGGAAAAGTCTGGGGAAATTAAGTCACACGTGGGGAATTTTCCAAGTGGGCGTCGCCCACGTGACATTGAGGACGAGGGCCGATAAGGGCACTGTTCTCTCGGCGGTGCCGGTTGCAGGCGAAAGGTCAAGGCGAATGCATACACCCGCCCGTACAACTTGGGACTCGCCAGCACTGTTCTCCTTTCTGGCTTCTGCTGTCCATGCAAGTCTCCGTACCCCGGTAGATCTGCCCCCGTCGGCGAAGATGGAACGGCTGCTTGCAGGTGCTGCGTCGATGTTGGACTAGCGGTGTACCGTTTATCTACCAGCCAGTGTGCAGGAAGTGCAAGTGAGTCGCGCTAAATACAGTCGGCACTTGGCACACGAGGTGGAAGTATGGTGAGGGCAGCCGACAAAACTGCTGCTGTACGGATTCTCGTTGCTGAACAGAGCGAGAGTGCGAGTTGCTGGGTCGTGCGATGCCGCGGACGGCCGTGGTTACTAACTGCTACACATAGTATATAGTATGGACCTTGGCAGATAGCAGCCGTGGTAACTGGTAAGCGATGGGAAGGCGGGCGACCGAATAGGGGTAAACACCGCGCATGATCGCGGAAGGAAGCAGCAGGAAGAAAGCACGGAAGCTCGATTGCGTTGAGTGTGTCTCTGATCTGGGAATGAGTAATGAGTGTGTGAACGGGAGCTCGAGCGCTTCCCAGTGCGATGCTGAGTGATACATTACGAGTACGACTTCCACCTCACCTCACTTCACTTCACCACCTGCACACGCACGCACCGACCTCATCAACGTCGACGACAACTCTGATCATCGTCGTCTCTCCCGCTCTGTTGAAAATAGATTGCCCCTGTTCAATCAGGTCAGGTCGTTGGCAAATCTCACTCCGCGAGAACGTGAACAAGTCAAAAGACGTCAGTTGGGAGAAACGGGCGGAACCAACACACAGCCCCCCGCCTTCGCTCCCTCCCTCCATCCCACATCCCTCGATCCACAAACAGCAGTCGCACTCCACCCATCACCGCATTACCGCCCACACCTGGTCTCCCACAACATACAAGCGCATTTATCATGCTTGTGAGTACCCTTTCCCTCCCGCAGACTCATCCCGCCCCTTTGCCTCGCGTGCCTGTGTCAGAATTAGTCGCTTACATCCTTCACACTCTCATTTCCCACTTTGCCTTCCGCCCGCCCCACTGTCTGTCATCGTAACACCTCAACCCCTCGCTGTCGCGCTGCTGGATTCAGGATGCCGCCCCCGCCGGATCAGATCCGGAAGTGTATTATGTCAAGCAGCAGAGGATCGGAAAGGGTAGCTTCGGGTACGTCTCCACAACCTCAGGCGTGCACTCCTGCTCATCAGCTGACCTCCCCTCTCTCGCGCACAATTCATGCAGCGAGGTCTTTAAGGGCTTCTCAAAAATCACCAGAAAACCCGTCGCCATCAAGATTATCGATTTGGAGAACGCTGAGGACGAGATAGATGACATTCAACAGGAAATCTCCATTCTGAGCCAGCTGGATAGCGAACATGTCACCAAGTACGTTATTCATCAACCGCTCTCCTTTCCATCTGTCAAGGAGCTTTCTGACGCGTTGCCCCCTCTCCCCTGCATAGATATCATGGATCATGGCTCAAGGGTACCAACCTATGGATCGTTATGGAATATTGCTCAGGTGGATCATGCTCAGACTTGGTGAGTCATGCTGTGCTAGTAGCGGAAGTTGTCCTCTCATACAGAGCGCTGACCAACTTCCATCATGCGCTCCTCGCGCGTCTCTTCAACGACAATAGATGAAACCAGGTCGCTTCCGCGAGGACTACATCGCCATCGTTCTCCGCGAGCTGTTGAAGGGCCTTGACTACCTCCACGGCCAAAACAAGCTTCATCGCGACATCAAAGGTACGACGCGTCGACGCAATGAAAGGACTCCTCCACTGGACCCGCACTGACCTCTTCTTCTCTTATCACATCTTCTCTCCTCCAGCTGCTAATATTCTGCTCTCAGCAACCGGCGATGTCAAGCTTGCCGACTTCGGCGTCTCAGGACAGCTCACAGCGACTATGACGAAGAAGAACACTTTCGTCGGCACCCCTTACTGGATGAGCCCGGAGGTAATCAAGCAGAGTGGCTATGACCACAAGGCAGACATCTGGAGTCTCGGCATCACCGCAATCGAGCTCGCCATGGGGGAGCCGCCGTATGCTGATCTCCATCCCATGAAGGTGAGCATTTGTCTCATCGCGTCCCGCACCATGCTCTAGTCTTACTCATCACCTTAACTCTCCTCACGTCGCGCATACGATCAGGTCCTGTTCCTGATTCCCAAGAACCCTCCGCCCCAGTTGGACCCCTCATTTTCCAAACCATTCAGAGAATTCGTCAGCTTGTGTCTTCAAAGGGACCCCGCAAATGTGAGGACAGATATCTTGTTGATAAGCCCCTCCTATGCCTGTTCCGCTGACCTTGCTTGCTCACCTCCCCACAACGCCAAAAGCGCCCACCCGCAAAAGAATTGCTGAAACACCGTTTCATCCGCTCTGCCAAGAAGGCGTCGTATCTCACCGAACTCATCGACCGGCTCGAGCGATGGCGGCAGGACGGCGGTGAACGGATCGAGCAGGAGGAGCTGGACCGCGATCGCCCAGATCTTTCCGATATGGGCGACGACAATGATGGGTGGGACTTTGGAACGGTTCGGCATGCTATCCCCTCCGTACCCGCTGCTGGTCAGCCCTTGCCGCCACGGACAAACGGCTCGAGTGGTTCGTCGCATGGAGTGGCCAGCGCGCCTCAAAACATCGGCCCTAGCCGCGGTGCCTACGACGCCTATCCTCCCGCGCATGATCGTTACCGCAGCACGAACTCCATGGACTCGGAGGGCTCAGGCTCATTTGGGGGCACAGTGCGCCTGGCAACGCAGTTTCCCCGTCCCGGTGGAGCTGTGAATGCAGGTCTTCCTTATGGTGCCGCTGGTGCAGGTCCCAGCTCGCCACTGGCTGGTTCGCCCCGGGTGGCCTCATCGTCGCGCTCTGGTACGCCGCGCGCAGATGCGTCACGTGAATCTATGTTGCAGGAGCAGCAACAACGCGCTGCCGGAGGTTATGGGAGTCCCAACACTTCCTTGCGCAACCAGGCTCAACAGCAGGCGCAGCATCGCTCGGCTTCGGATCATGTAGCGCCGCCCGTACCGGCGAAATCGTCGCACCGTCGGACAGGCAGCGAGATTGATGACGTGTATCCCAACGCGCCACACGGACCTTCCCCGCCTACCTCATCAGCGGTAGCCGCGGCGGCGGTTCAGCAACGTAGGCAATCTTCAGACATACATCATCAACAGCAGCAACTCGCCGCACAGCAGGCGCAACAACAAAAAGAACGAGAGCGGCGACAACAAGAGGACGCGGCAGCAGCAGAAGCGGAGGCTGAGGCGGCGGCGGCAGCAGCGGCAGCGGAGGAGGAAGAGTCCCTAGCCAATTCGAGGAGGCTGCAGGAGGAACAAAATCTGGCTGAGGGACGGGACGGTGATGAAGGACCTGCCTCGGCACTTGATGACCTTTTCGGGCCTGTGCTGCAGAGAATCTCTATGGCGGTTGCGCGGCAGCATCAGCATAACCCGGCGACCCGTGAGGTGGCGGTGCACTCGATCCGGGGGATCCGGATGGCGTTGGAGCATGCAGAACACATCACGCCTGGGGTTATGAATGCGCTTGCGAACGAGCTGTTCCATTGGATGAGTGATGCGGGGCCGGAGGGCGAGTTGGATTATGACGAAGGAGGAGGACATTGAAAGCCTGCACGCGCGTCGCTCTTGTGTTCTGCCAACACTCAAGATACCCCCAAGTTCTTTCCTCTTCATGCCTGCTCTTTTTGCCACTTAAACATCGACACCGCGACTGGCTGGCGACTGGCTTTTACGGTCTCTGAGAACCGCCCCACCATTTTCCCGACGTCCGGTACGATTGGCCCTACATACGAATCATCTACAACGACGAACCTCTACGACGAAATCACGACCAGCCTCCCTTCCTCCACTATCCACGTCTGTGGAGGCGCCATCGCTGTATTTTCCCACCTCAAAGAAACAGCAAACCATCAAGCACGCTCAAAATTTTCCGGTCCCCTTTTGCCTCCTCTTCGCTCTCGCCTCTCGCTCCAATTCGGTTCTCACTCCATCCTCACTCTTCCGCGAATGGTCGCACCTTTCCCGCCTTCCACCCAAAGCACTCCGTTATCATCTGGTCCTTCTCGTCTCGCGCCAAACCTTTATCTCCCTGATTACTCTCCTCTACAAGAATATACTTTACCTACCCCCCCTCCCAACCTACCAATCTTACAAAAGGTTCCTTCTGCTTCTGCTGCCGGTACCCTTCGACTTCCGTATACACGATCTACCTCGTCAAACTTCTCGTCAAACACCTTCTCGAAGCGGACAAGGTAGTGAGCGGACGAATGTGATGCCGACACTCGTGCGATGATGATTCTGTTCCGTCGATCGAGGCCATACAAGTTTGCGAGCCTTCGCCAATAACACAGCCATCTTCGCACCCACCAAGCATGTCCGGAAACGGCGAACTTGCAGATCAAGGTTGAAAGGCCCCTGGCTTCTCTTCGTGTCTGCTCTTCTACCATTCCTCGACCGGTCTCTCTGAATCCTCTCAATCATCTTCCGACCATCAACCTTTTTCTTTCCCCTGCAATGATCTCATCGCTTGCTCTTGCAAGGTTCCGTACGGCGTTTGTCTTTCTTGGGAAAAGCTTGCTCAGAGCAGATTGTGAAGGCAGTGGAGGGGGCAATGAGGATGTTGAGTGTGCCCTTACATGCGAGCAGGTACAAAGCAAAATATATGAAGCAGGCCGCGCATGTTCTCTATTTGACGAGAAGGCCACCAACCGCCATGGCAACTGTAAAGAGGGCTGTGGCGAGGAAGGAATCCACTGTGCCTGGCTGAGCGAGAGCGCCGGTGGACAAGAAATCGGACCAAGCTGATGAGGACGGAGATGGATCGACTATGTTTGCGCCCAGGGAGACGAGGACTGGGCCGGGGCACTGCGGACAGAGGAGAGATGCAGAATCAGTCACGGCAGGAAGGAAAATTGTTGCGTGCGAAGAAGGATGAGCGATGAGCCGGCAAGAATTACGAACCAATCCTGACAGACCCCATCCGATACCAAAGAGAGCTGCTCCTGTAATAAGGCGTGAGTCGATACGTGTTGCGGCAAAGCTCGACCATTCAGAAGCGGAAACGCGCCAGAGCGGTGCAGCGGCACTGAGAAAAGGAGCCGACGTCGCTGTATCCGTCTTAACGGTAGCAGTGACGGAAGTATCCGTGGTTGCGCCATAGGCGTCATTTTGACCTGCGTTGCTAATCTGCTTCTGGGTAGAACGCTGAGCGGTGATTTTGGGGAGGATGTAGGTAAAGTAGGTGAAGCTGGCGGGGAGAATACCTGCGAGGGCGAGAGCAGCGAGGGATGGGTCCCACGTTCCGTTCGCGAAGTGGTGAGGGCTGAGGTTTAGGAAGCCTGCCACTTTGGAGGGTCGCTGAACATGAGCAAATGACCGATAGGTCTGTGAGATTCAAGAAACATGGAAAGAAAAAGGGAAAAGAGGATTGACTTACAAGCATGCCACTCAGAGCGAGTCCAAGACCGAAGTGTAGACCGGTAGTGAAGGAAGTTATCTGGGCAGCTCGCTCGTGACGTCTGATGTTTTGAGCGTGACTTTGTGTACTTTCATCGCGCGCTGCCTGTTTTGCCCATCGAGGCACGATGAAGCCATACACCAGAGCAGGGATTTGGAAAGCGAGAAGGACCAGAGGATCGGGATTAGAGGCGAGGGCGCCAGATGTGGAGGAAGAGACTGTCGGTGCGGCGGAGTAAGGGAGAAGAGAAGCCAGAGGCTGCGCGAGATTAGTTAGGACGGCGATGGAGAAGAATGTTGCTGTTGCGGCTACACTACGTGGCGATAGGCGGCTGAGGCCGCAGAGAAAGTGGCCGGAAGTGCAGCCTGAGCCGAGCTGAGGTTCAACAAGTGCGAAGATAGGATCAGACTTCGCTTGCTTTTCTCGCTGAGCGCTGAACGTTAAAGAGCCAATCTCTCACCTTGCTGCCCCCTCCAACGAGCAAGCCGGGTAGCACGACACCAAAGAAAAGGGTGAGGAGCGGACTGTAGGTCGTTCCCGACTTGAGTGTCTGTCCGAGCGCCGAAGAGGCACTCAGGGCGCTGTTGGCGTCGAAAAGTTGGATGCCAAGTCTGCGCTCTAGAACGCGTCGTCCTGCAGCGAGAATGATTCCGCTGGACAGCAGACCCAGTGTAAAGAGGCTCGCCGTAGATCGAGCCGTTCGATCGCTGCGTTGTTGCAGACCGTCATTCTTTCCCTTTGACGGGCGTGTACGAAGCAGAGATGCGATAGAGGAGTGGAAAAAGCCGCTGATTCCGAGCACGGTACCAGTCTGAGAGAGAAGAGCGCTGACGGAGGAGGAGAGGATAAGTCCGCCGATGAAGCTGTGAATTGGGGTAAAGCTCGCGGAAATCAGCATCGTCGCTTTGGGAGGGAAGGGAGGAGGAAATGAGGGGGAAGGTTGAGCAAAGCACCTCAGCACTTGTTAGATGGAAGTCAAGCAGGAGTTAGTAGAGCGAAGCGCAAGCACAAGTCCAACCCTCGAGTCCTTCTATCTTATGTATGTATGGTCAGGCGCAACCTCAAAATGAATTGGTTTTGCAGTTGCTCTCTGACGTGCTCGAATGATCGTCGTAAGAAGTATCCGCCGGGTCGGTTTGTCCAGTGCGAACTGAATGTGAACGCCTGAGACCGAGACTATCATATTCTGGGGGGTCTTCGAGGTCTGTCCTCTTGGGTCTCGGCAATCAATTCCCAACGGGACTTCAGCGTAGACGGGGGAGGGAGGGAGAAAGAATTGACTTTGGGGACCTCCTCCTCGATTCCAAGTCATATTATACATTCATCCCGTTGCTGCTATGTTCTTCATCCCCTTCTCGCCCGCAGTCATATCCAACTCCGTCCGCCCCTGCCTTGTTTCGCCCGCACTCTGCACACCAGTTCCGTCTATTCTTGGCTGAGGACGGGTGAGTGCTTGAGGACCCGAGTGCTCCCTGACCCCTCTCAGAAGACCTGCGTGAACTGATGTGTCGTTTGCACTTGAGATGAGTTCGGCTGGTTGTTGTTGTTTGCCTGTTTGTTGCCCTGCTCCCGCAGCAGGTTTTCACGGAATCTTGTGAAATAGCGAAGGCGCTCCACCCAGTCTAGGAAGATCGATGAGTTTGGAGTAAGCATTTGGTCCAAAGGAAGGGATGCAGAGGATCCCGGGGATCGACAAGACCAGGCACTTACTACTCTGATAAGGAGTCATGGTCTCCGCAGTGGCATTGTAAATCTGGGCCATCAAGTTACTGTTGATGGCCAAAACTCTGACGAAGCCGGGAAGAGCATCCGCTGAGATCAGTTGCCCGTCTCCAATGGGCGAGAAGTCTGGCAAGTTGACCTGGCGTTGCAACGAAACTCGATCTGCAGGGTAGTTGAAATCAAGTCAGACCATCTGCTGGCGCGGGACGGTGTAAGTAGAGACTCACAGAAGATGTCATCATCAGGAGCAACTGCGCCTAGGTTTGTGCCGCCTTTGTATGTGGGTGAGATGACAATGTTGATCGAATTGAACTGACTCGGAATTGTGTCAAAGCGATATTCGTCGCCTGACTCATTGAAGACGATGTGCACCGGGTCATTGCCAATCAGAGCCTTCTTGTGGGTGAAGGTGGGATCGTGAGCATGGTTGGGCATGAGTGTCGCCGTGTGGTAGAACACTTGCATGATGTGGTCGCTCCACATATATGCGTATTTACCATGCATGTCGTTGGTCCGGTCCAAGCTCGTCGGTAAATCCATCCGATCCTTGAGTGTGAAGAGCTCGCCAAGGCCGGACATGAAACGCATGAACGCAGGCGAACCTTGGCGGTTGCCCAGGATAGCTTGCTCAGACTTCTGGCCCGGGCCGACCCAGAGGACGCTGAGCTTGTGCAAGTCTACGACAGGGACAAAGTCGATGTTGCGCAGAAGACGATCCGTGATGCTATCAGTAGGCGCTGGGATCGGAGTCTTGTCACGATCCAAATCTGGATATGTTGACAGCTGCAGAGCGAGGTGACTCGGCTCAAGAGCCGCGAATGTGGAACTATTGACCGTCACACCTGGTCCCTCGCCGCTCGTGGCTTCAGTTGCGCCCGACTCGACTTCATTGCCCTGATCCGCGGCCCGTTCTTGCAGCGACTTCAAGAGCTGACCAATGCCACCGTCTTCAAGGAAGGCAGTGAATGCACTGTTCTCCGTTTTCACCAACAGTGAGGTTGTTCCGGATGGCCGACGCATGATAATCTCCGACCACCCCGTCTTCTTGGAGCTGACGACCGTCATCATCCCTTTTCCGACGAGCCAGGATCGTGACTTGGTGGACTTGTCAGACTCCTTGACATTTCGCTCTGAGGCTGGCGCGGTCGGCATCACGACCTGTCCAATGTACGACTTTGTGGGACGCGGGTCGAGGTTGGAATAGGTGCAACGTGCCAAGAAATCGAACATCGTCTCCGTCTGCTCAGTCACTTGCATGACTCCATCGACGGTTGGACAACCCATGAGAAGTCGACGAGTAATGTCGGCAACATACTTCGGCCGCTCGCTGACCTTCAACGTCATGAACCAAACGGCCAGGTCGAAGTAAGCCAGCATAAGGACGTACTGCGAAAGCGAAAAGGCTTGAGGGCTGCTTCGAAAATCTTCGCGGCCGCTCGCTTGGGGACTCTGATGATACTGAATGTAGCTGATGCATATCTGGAAGACCAACTTGTAGTCGTCCTCGTTTAGGTTGGCGTAGCATGCCGGTAAGCGCACCAGGATGGCCATCAGCTCCAGAATGTGAACACTCATCGTCATCGATGACATGACTTTTGCGAGCTTACTGAGCAGGCCGTTCATCCCGGACAGGAAGCGATTTACTGACTTCTGGAGATCGTAGCTGGCTATTGAAAGAGCTCGGATGCAAGGTTGTGCCGTCGTGCTCGATTTGTTCAATCCGGCAAGGAACGCTCGAACCATTTCGTCCTGTTGATGTCGGTCGAAAAGCTTGCGATAGCTCATCAGCACCGTCAAGGAGTTGTACGTGACCGCGTAGAGATCGGTTTTCTTCGCGTCATCGGCTCTGAGCTCGACATTAGGAGCAAGTGTGCCTGCCACCATGCCGGAGCAAAGCAGCTCTCGAAGATGCTCGACTTGTATGTGCGCACGAGGGCCGTTGAAAAGATGCTTGTTGGCCAGCTGGTGCGGCAGATGGCAAATCAAGTACGAGAGCAGATCCCAGTTCGACTCGTAGCGGAAGAAGTTCACGACCGTCGCAAGCCACTCCGAAATGTATAGCGGCTCTGGCTTCTCCTCTTCGTTTGCGCTTTTGGTAGCATCTCGGTGTATGAAAGTGAAGACAACTCCACTGCGGAATCGATTAGGCGGCAGTTCAAAGAGGAGCGTCGTCGGCAGGGTCCAAAGTGGTCCGCTGTGCTGTCCACGCGGGGGCATACTTCGACTGCGATCCCTCCGCTTCGATCTGGAGCGGGCAACGGGGTCGTTGAAGGCAGCAGCTCGCTCAATGCGTCCACGGCGACCCGACCGTTCCGTTGAAGTTTGTGTGGACATGGCTGCAGTACCAGTAGCAGCCGCCTGGGGATCATTCACGTCCTCCGCGCCCCGAAGCACCGCAGTGGCAGCCGGCTCCACCAAATCATCAAGATTCGCTTCAAGGTAGATTCGATGGTGCCGATCCGTTCGCAAACGCAAAATCCACTGCAAAATGACCAGTCGAGCAATGACCGATGATGTCCCGTCCTGGTCCAAGAATGCGTTTTCAGGCAACGTAGAGGCCGGAGAGCGCTCGACTTCCTCTGGTAGGGTCGGCTGCAGAAGTGTCAGAAGATCTCGCAGCACGATAATGCAGCTACTTCTAATCTTCTTCTGCCACACGGCTCGTTGCGAGGTCTCCCATCGTTCCCGTTCCTCTGCGGATGCCGTCAAAATTCGAACAGCCGCCGCGGAACCGAAGGCCATTTTGTTAAAAACACTGATAAGGTCCGCAGCTGCTTTGGCCGAGAGCGGAAGGTTGTCTGGCCTCAAAGAACGCGCCGCGCCCCATGTACTCGGATTTGCAGGAGGGAGCGAGCCTACCTCATCTCCCGAATCCGAATCGTCGTTCTTGGGAAGGTTGAAGCTGACATGAGGTCCTGGACCAAAGTCCATCTGCGGCAGGGCCGAAGCGGAATCCGAGCCTCCCGCAAATTTCGTCAGAATCTTCCTGATCTCGTTCAATACAGCTCGATCGTTTTTCCTGTTGGCCTCCAGCTCCTCGGCCGTTTCCCCTTCGTCCGGCGCCGAACCTGCCACAGCAGCGGCATCGACCAACAGCTTTCGCAACAGTGTTTCGACCTCGATATCGGTCTCCCTTCCTAGGCATTCCCATGCGAGACCGATGATCACGTCCAGCATGAGTTTGGACCGCTCCGCGGGCAAATCTCGTACGACCGACCAGACATGCTCAAACACGAGAGTTGCCACGCTCTTCCGTGCTCGTGGAGCGGGTCCGACAGAGTAGTCTTTAGCGAGCGTACCGTGTCGGTGAAACAGCGCCTGAAGGAGGGATTTGATGTTTTCGATCCAGTCCGCGGTGGCAGGAACGCAGAAATGCTCAACGCGGTAGTATTGGACGAGATCGACAATCTTGTTGTCTGGTAGCTGCGGCGCCAAAGCCAAAAGGAGGGACGCGAGTTTGGGCGTCCAAGGAAGCTGTTGGCCAATCGTCTCGTCTTGATCTGGTCGGGGAGACTGTGGGTTGGATTCCTCGCCCGTGGGTGGAGGAGCGATCCGAATTCGCTGCAAAAGCTCCACGAGAGCTGTCACTGCAGATATTGGCCGCGCAGGGTATCCAGGTGAGTCCTGAGAGCTTAATCGATGCCCAGATTCAAAGGGACTGGGCGCCGCACTCTTCCAGTTCAGAAGCTTCACATGCCGCTTCGCCAGATCCGTCAGATCCAGAATGGAGTTCCAATCACTGTAAGTCAGCGGCTCGTCAAAGTAAGGCGGTGGCATACTCGCAGCAGAGCCGTTAGAACCTCGATGTGCTGGTAGCAATTCGGCTACCAGGTGCAAGACTTCAAGATCGAGTAGGTCGGATTGGATCTTGAGGGCGCCTCGGAGTGCTCTGAAGAGCAAACAAAGTGGCATGAAGGGCAAGTCCGGCGCCTCCGTCGAACTCTCTTTGCCCTGCCGTTCCCGCGCAAACTCACTCCGGGCATCCGCAGTGAACCGCAAGGCCACTCTGAGGAATCGGACCGCGCCCACCAACACAGCAATGTTCTCCGACTCATTCGCCGCCGGCCCTTCCCTCATCTTCGACTTCGAGCGTTGTTTGTCATGCTTGGCAAGGAGTTCCCAAGCGGGCCGCAATGCAGCATTGGCGCAGTGGTTGCGCAGTAAGTTGGCCAACAACGATGCTGTCTCCTGCTCGAAGTCCGAAATCGGCTCAGTCTCCCTCTCGGGCCATTTCTGAGTCTCTGTAAAGCGTTTGGCGGGTCCGTAGCCTAAAATCTTGCAGATCATGCGGGTGACATGCTCGATAGAGGCGGAGGGAAGCAGACCGAATATCAAGATGGAATCGACCAACTTGGTTGAGGCTTCCACGTCGCTCGCGTGCAAAATCGGACCGGCCATCTCCTGAGAGTCATCAGCAGCAAATTGCATCTGTGACGCTTGTAATGGATCCGCCCGAGCAGAGAGCGGCGGTGGCAGTGCCCGGAGTTGCATGGGCGCAACCAGTGGTGTGGAGGAGGGTGCGCCTGCTGTGCCCGATGCAGAACTCGAGTTCTGCCCAACCTGGGAAGAACGTATCGAGGGAGAGGGACTGCCGTTTTCGGTGCTATCCAGCCCGTAATATGAGTACCCCTCCATCAGTACTTTCGCGTCTCGAGACTTGGATCGGTTCGTCGAGCCATCTCCGCGCGGCCGAACATACGTGTCACCCTTCTCAGACGCCGGCGGCACACTGGCACCGTCCCTGTTGGTACTGTTGCTGCTGGTCGACGTTGAAGATGTGCCGACAATGAGTGCAGAAACAGCAACGAGAGCGAGCTCAGTATGCTCAGGGTCGATTTGCGCAAAGCTGAATTTGAAGAGACTGGCAAGTAGCTCAAAGCATGCGCCGAGCGCCCTTTCGGCCACCTCGAGCTGCTTTATGGCGACCATCGTCCGAACATCGTGCGGCTTCATCGTGCTCGTTGCGGGTGGGGAAAGCGTGCTGCCAGTGCCTAGTCCTCGCTCAAATGCGATCATTTTTCTGCGTAAGATCTGGAGCTCGGGCCAGATAGCGCTCAGCCAAGCGATGAGCAGGGGGACGATATCGGGCATGTATCCAAGCTGAACCGTGCCAGATCCGCCTAGCAGCGCCTTGAGTGCGCGAAGTTGAGGGAGGAGCGTGGGCAGGGACACGACGGATAATCGCTCTCTCCCGCCTGTGCCGTCGTCCGCTCCGAGCGCAGCAGCAGCATGCGACAAGTCGTGATTGGTGATCAGGTTGTAAAAAGCCGCGCGTTCGACGCCTGCAACGGGCTCGTCATGAGGGATGTTCTCGCTGGATGTCGCAGCAGCAGCAGCGCCGCCGTGAGAGGATGCCGACGACGCTGACGGCTGCGCCTTTTTGAGATTGGAGAGGGGCAGAACGCCTTCTCGAACTCGGCTCGGCGGACATCTGGCGTCGGCGAGATGGACGGAGAGGGCGAGCAGATCGAGCGCAGCAGCATGGATGGGAACGGGCTGTTCCTGGCTGAGGAGGAGCAGTACGAGCTGAAGCAGATTGCTGGACCCAACGAGAGCATATCCGCTACTGTCACTGATCCCATCCCCTAGCGCGCGCGCTTGTGCAAATGCAGAAGCCGATTTCCGATGCTCGAGCTCATAGGAAACCGCGCAACTGAGTGTCTGCAGACAGACCTCGCGCTCGGAGATGGCTGTGCGCCGAGCATTAGAGGACGAGGGAAGGGGTTGATGAAGGAGCTCGAGTTGCATGCGATACTGGGTCAGATCGATGCGCTGTGGTCTGGGCAAACGAAGGACGATGTCGAGATAGTTGGAATCGGTAAAAGTGCTGCTCCCTGCTGCACCTGCTCCTGCTCCTGCCGACACCCCGCTGATTCCCATCGATGATCTCCCCGGGGGGATCCAAGTAGGCGAGGGTACCGTCTTTGGTGACGGGACGGATATAGACGGCGGGACGAAGGAGGTACCGGGTTGAGAACGGCCTGCATGACTAGTGTCTAGGGCGGGTATTGAGGGGGAAGATATGGTCGATGAGCGGGAACGATTTCCCTTCAGAAGACTCATGATGGGCCGACTGGCCGTCGCTGCGCAGGGTTGAGAGGATCTAGCAGAGATGCAAGCTGTGCTACAAGGCCAGACTCGAAGCTCGTCAGTCCACGTATTCTGGTGCTCGCTGATCTACATACAGCTGGCTACTCACTCTACTCTCTATGCTGGTGTTATGGATGGCTAAGACCTAGCGCTGAGCGAGAGTGCTGATGCTGACCTCGCTGGAATTGCGGGAACCGGGCGCTTGAAACGGGTACAGTAGCTGGACGGAAGAGGGTGATATGTAGCTGACGCTGTTCCTCCCCCAGGCGAAAGAGCTTTTTGAGGATGAGGGCGAGGTGGTGGGTTGGCGGTGGTGGGGAAGTTGTGAGGAAACACTTTGGGGAACCTCTATGGAATCGTTTTGGTTCGCTAGTTGCTCGCTTATCTTCCACCGAACCCTGGAAACCTCGCTCGCAGCAAGCAGGTATGTAGGTCACCAGCGTCACGACTCTACGACGAGAAGATTGCTCTGCTTCTTAGCACAGCGTATCTTGCTCATGTACTCGAGGACTCAACCATGCATGCTGTGGCCTGTGGTGGACAGCATGCTGGATGATGGTCGCACAGATAAGGTCACGTGATGGGATCTGCGCTGCCCGATCGATGACGACATCTTGCAGGAAAAACCTGGACCCTCCCACGCTGCCTTCTCACCCACACACGTTCCATTCATTCACCTTCAGAACCCCTTCACCATGAGCGATGCCTGATTAGCAATGAGCAAGCGGTCAGATCATGTGCATGCCTGACTTGTTCCCCCTCTCCGTGTGATCGAGGACCCAAGCTTTTGTTCTTTGGCTGACCGCTTCCTTCCTCCCTTCCTGAAGCAGGTCTACCATCAACTTCTTCAACTACCATCCAGTTCCATCAGACCTTCACCTGTAGAGCAAAATGACCAACACTGATACGCCTGCTGCAGTCGGAAAGCGTGGCCAGCTCCGCAAGACCGCCCAGGATGGCTACTTCAACAACAAGGATCTCACCCTCGGAGGAGGCTCCGGTGTGAGCTACACCAAGGGTATATTCTCTCTCTCTAAGCGGAAGGAAAGGTCAATGCAAGCTGATACTGAATGCTCTTCCTCATCGCACCAGGAAACACCTATGCCGCTCCCAACGGCGATGCTGAGGACTACCTCCGCAACACTTCGAGTCTCACCAGCTTGCAGCGCCACATTGCTTTCTTCGATGCGGACCTCGATGGAGTAGTCATGCCTTGGGACACCTTCTTGGGCTTCTACGCGGTGAGAGTCAAGCAGCAAATCTGCTGTTGAAAGGTAGCATAAATGAAAGAAGAAGATCCTGAACTTGCGTCGCTCCTTTCCAACAGCTCGGCTTCGGCTTCATTCTCTCCTTCCTCGCTGTCAACATCATCCATCCCCCTTTCTTCTACCAGACTCAGCCCGGCTGGATTCCTGACCTGCGCATGCCCATCTACATTGTTTGTGCACTCGGAGTGGATCACCTATGCAAGGCCATTCGAAATCTGACTCACTATCTCTCTTCCTTTCCACAGGCCAATATCCATCGCGACAAACATGGCTCCGACAGTGAGACGTACGACCGCCGCGGTCACTTGCAGAAGGAGCGCTTTGAAGCCATCTTTGAAGACTGGTCCTCGGCTCCCGGGAAGGACGGACTCAACTTCTCTGACATCGTCGCGATGTGCTATGGTCGTCGAAACATCTTCGATTTTTTCGGGTGAGCTTGAATTTGTGGCCTTGTTGTCTTCGTTGATGTTCTTGACCTGACAGGCCGCGCACATCACAGAGTCTTTGCTTTCGTTTTCGAGTGGGGATCGAGCTACATGCTCATCTGGCCCCAGAATGGATATGTGACCAAGGACGACATGGTGAGCATTTTTTTCAACACGACGTCTGCATGCAACCGCACTGACGCCGCTGTTCTGTCTCCAGCTCGGCATCATCGATGGCTCCATCTTCCCCGTGATCGCGGCGCGGCGCAAGAAGCTAGGTGCCCTGCGCACGAAGCCGGCGATCCTTCATTCTCAGCAGTGACCGAACGTCCCAGTCAGACTCCCTCTAGCCTCTAGCCTCTAGCCTCAAGCCTCAAGACGCTCTCCCAAATTCCTGCTTCCCAAGACCCTTCGTACACCCCTTTTGCAAACCTTAGACGTGTTTTCAATTTTCACCCTGTACTCGTAGCGCTCCTCCTTCGCTGATCAAAGCCTCGACTGATTTGGCGATTGCCTCCTGTACGATGCATACTTATACCACGGAGATGTTGGGCTAGTACGAGTACGTGAGGTCCTTCCAAACATGGTCCGTGCTGACCAACTGCTGTCCGTCCGAAGTTCGCGCTCTCATCGGTACCGAGCGCCAGGCGTGCAGGAGAGGGCAGACACTGGTGCAGTGCCCGAACGTTGCGGTTTTTGACAGGAAGCTCGATCCATGACGACTTCGTGCTTCCAGCCTCACCTCTCTGCCAAAAAATCCGCACCCAATCCTCCTCCCTTCTCCCCCACCTGCCGCCTGTTCTCATTCGACACCTCCATCACCTCCATCCATCCAGCCAGTAGCAAACAGCGTCCCCATCCAGCAGCTGCTCTCTCATATCTCACAAGGTGCAAACACCGTGAGTGGTCATGCGGTCATTGCGTCATGCACAGTCCCACATCTGGCTACCTCATCAAGCCCATCCGGGGCGGTGGATGCCTGTGGGGTTGTGATGTGATGAATGGCGCCCGACATACGGATTCAATGGCGCTGTTGTTCACGATGCTGAAATGCTCTCTTCTCTCCGGCTGGCCAGTCCAGACTCATTCCCTCCGATCCATCACAACCGCCCTGTCATCGACTGAAAAGCAGACATGGCAGACTTCGAGCCTAGAGACGTTACCAACCCGCTCCTGTTCGAGTGCGCGTGGGAGGTAGCCAACAAGGGTGAGCATGTATATCTGCCATGGAACTCCTTTTCCTCGCGCTAAAACATTGACCCTCCTTCCGCTTCACCTTCGCACAGTCGGTGGTATCTACACCGTCATCAAGACAAAGGCGCCCGTCACAGCTCAAGAATATGGCGATCGGTACATTCTTATGGGCCCCCTCAGCTACAAGCACGCCCCCATGGAGGTAGAAGCCATGGAGCCCGACTCTGAGCCCCTCCGGCTCACCCTCAACAGCATGAAGGAACGCGGAGTCAAGTACCTCTACGGCCGATGGCTCATAGAACGCGCCCCACGAGTTCTCCTCTTCGATATCGGCAGCATGGTCCACCGCCTCGACGAGTGGAAGACCGATCTTTGGAACACGGCTGGAATTCCCACACCGCCAAACGACCAAGAGACCAATGAGACCGTCATTTTCGGCTACCTGGTCGCATGGTTCTTGGGCGAGGTGAGCTCACTTCAGCAAACCGCTTTTGATACCACATGCACTGACAGCCTCTCTCGGTCTGTTCACAGTTTGTTAACCACGAGCGCAAGAAGGCCGTCATTGCCCACTTCCACGAATGGCAAGCCGGCCTCGCGATTCCGCTATGCCGCAAGCGACGCATCGACGCAACAACAATCTTCACCACCCACGCTACCCTTCTCGGTCGATACCTCTGTGCCGGTAGCGTCGACTTCTACAACAATCTTCAGTACTTCGACGTCGACCATGAGGCAGGCAAGCGCGGCATTTACCATCGATACTGCATCGAGCGCTCCGCTACTCACTGCGCGGACGTATTCACAACTGTGTCACACATCACCGCATACGAGAGCGAGCACTTGCTCAAGCGTAAGCCAGGTGAGTAATGCGCTGCATGCCCGTCTCTTCGCCAGTAGCAAAGCTCAAGCGTTCCCTGTCTCCTATGCAGATGGTGTTCTACCAAACGGTCTCAACGTCATAAAGTTCTCTGCCATGCACGAGTTCCAGAACCTGCACGCGACTTCCAAGCAAAAGATCAATGAATTCATCAAGGGTCACTTCTATGGCCACTACGACTTCGACTTGGAGAACACGCTGGTGAGTAACTACTTACAGTTCTTCTACATTCCCTCGCCTCTATCTTTGGTCAGTTGTACTTACACAACACTCCTGGCCTACAGTACTTCTTCACCGCTGGTCGATACGAGTACCGGAACAAGGGCGTCGACATGTTCATTGAAAGTCTGGCGCGACTCAACCATCAGCTGCAAAAGGCTCAGTCCAAGACTACTGTGGTAGCGTTCATCATTATGCCTGCGCAAACACACTCCTACACTGTTGAGGCTCTCAAGGGTCAAGCTGTCACAAAGCAACTTCGAGACACCATTGAGCAGATCCAAACGCGCATTGGCGAGCGTCTCTTTGAGCGAACGGCTCGTTACACAGGGTACGTGGTCAGCCTCACGTGTCCTGCTCAGTCCATTACTGACTTCATCTTATTGTGTCTGTTCGCAGAGAGGGTGGGGCAGACATTATCGACCCAACAACGCTCCTCTCTGATCAGGACAAGATCTTGCTCAAGCGACGTATTTTCGCCCTGAAGCGCAACTCGTTGCCGCCAGTCACGACGCACAACATGACGAATGACCACGATGATCCCATCTTGAACCAAATCCGTCGCGTACAGCTCTTCAACCGCTCACAAGACCGCGTGAAGATCATCTTCCACCCGGAGTTCTTGAATGCGAACAACCCCATTCTGGGCCTCGACTACGAAGAGTTTGTGCGAGGTTGCCATTTGGGTGTTTTCCCGAGTTACTATGAACCTTGGGGCTACGTGAGTGCTGCGCTGTCTAATGTGATGCTGAGAAAGTCCGCTTTACTGATGTAGAGACATTCGACTCGCTTTCTAGACTCCCGCCGAGTGCACAGTGATGGGCATTCCATCCATAACTACGAATCTCTCCGGATTCGGATGCTTCATGGAGGACATGATCGAGAACAGCGAAGACTACGGCATCTACATCGTCGATCGGCGAATGAAGTCAGTTGAGGAGAGCGTGGACCAGCTGACGGACCAGATGTTCAAGTACGCTCAGAAGACGCGTCGGCAACGCATCAACCAGCGGAACCGTACTGAGAGGGTGAGTCTCTCTCCCATTAAGGATTGCGGAGGAATAGTATTCGTGGTACTGATCCCTGTTCTGATGCTTGCGCGCAGCTGAGTGATCTCCTTGACTGGAAGAAGCTCGGACTTGAGTATGCCAAGGCTCGCCAACTCGCCCTGCGCCGTGCCTACCCGGACTCATTCGGCGACGAAGAGGAGAGCTACTTTGACGAGTCGAACATCAAGATTCCACCTCCGCTCTCGATGCCCGGCTCACCCCGGATGATGGCGTCTGGCATGAAGACGCCCGGAGACTTTGGGACGTTGTCGGAGGAGATGGGTGCGCTGAGCACGAGTGACTACCGAGGAAACGCGTTCTGGAAGGCGCTTAACCAGAGCGAGGATGACGAGGAGGAGGAAGCGTTCCGGATGCGTGAGTGTTCTCCTTTCTCTCCGGAGTCTGTTTATACTTCTAAATTCTGACGATTTGCCTTCCTTGTTGGAACACAGCGCTGGTGATCAAAAACCGGAGCCGCGGAACTTCGGTGGGTAGCTTCAGCGGCGCGTCGACACCGGGAGCCCCGAATTCGACGGCTCTGACTAACCAGGATCTCGACAAGGCGGACGAGGCTCTGCGGGGAGGCGCGAACGGGCACTGAGGGGCTCGAGATGATCTCCCAAAAGAATAAGAAATAAGAAAAAACATCTTCCGCAACAATTCCACCTGCAACCGATCAGGCCTTCTACTAAGGATCCGATTCTACGGGTGCCCCTCCTTCGAACTTTTGTCCACAATTTGACGAATTACCTACGCGTACCTCGTGATGCTGGCCGCTGCTCTCCCAAGACTCGAGTACGACTGTGCCCGACGTCCTCACGCAATTTCTCCCATCGTTTGTCCGTCCTTTCGCTCTCGCTCCCTCCCTCCATCAATCTCCCCGCACTCGCGTTAACGTACGCCGACGGTCTTAGCTTCGATTCTCTCCCAACTTCCCTTCCGTTCCCTTCGTAAAGTCCCTCTGTCTCTGTCCTCTCCTCCTGTCCCAGCTTCAATTCAAGTTACCCCCCCTCCTTTCCCTTTCATACTTTTGCTCTGTCTGTTCCCAATCCTTACTTTCGCGTGTGGTCCGCATGCCAATGCGGTGCGAAAGCGGTGCCTTGTGATAAGGATGCCCCACACCCCATCACCTTTTTCGCTGGTTTAAGATTGCTGAATGTTTGGCACTGGGAATCTGCCCGAGTCGCAGCCGCGTTGGGCCGCGGTCCCAGCAAAGGTGACGACTGACGATGCTGCGAGCAAGCTTTCCGTCGCCTTTCGGGCGATGATGAGACGACGGGATGAGGTTTGGCAGGAAGATCGCGAGCCCGTCTTCGGAGGGGATGAGGAGCGATTTTTTTTTGTTGGTAAAGACAAGTGGTCAGTGCGGCAAGGATATCCTCCGTCTTTTGGTCCGCGCAACACACACGGGCGTCCTCGTCTGCGCGGTGTAGAAGAGCCAGGTCATCAGCGTTGCGCTACTTTGCAGGCGGCAGCAACCGCAGCAGCGCTCACAATCAGCTGCCCAGGTCGTGCTGATGAAGGGGGATACATACATATGGCTCATCCGCGACTACTCGTCCCCAACCACCTCTTTGCCAATCCCGGATTGCTCCGCATCATGCACTGTTGATCCTCATTACAACCAGACTTCTATCTATAAGTCTGCACTACGCACTTACTTTAGAGCTCACGCTACGAGTAGATAATGTCGCCTTACAACTGCCATGTGCGTTGGGTGGGGGCTCGCGAGGGTGTTGGTTTCTTCCGAGCCACCCAACACTTTCCAATTTTCCACGGCCTCGTCCAGCGTCCAGCAGGTTGACCTGCCTGGATGCTCGATAGTTGACGCTGGCGAAGCATGCGAAAGATAAAGGTACTGGGCATTTGCTTTGGCAGGGTGAGATAGGAGGAGAGACCAGAGAAGTCTTGTTGTGCCAGATACATGTTGACCTCGCCCCATCTCGAATCTTGATCCCATGCGAGCCCTTGTCCTTTCTTTGCCCTATAAGAGCATCCTCTACCCTCCTTCCTGAGCGCCTGAGCCTGTACCTTTTCCTCCTCCTTCTCGAACGCATCAGCATCGCACGAAAGACCTCACATATAGACCGCCGTCCGTCCTTGTCTCATCGTACCACAGCGCAATCTCTGAGGACACCCCAACAAATCCCACCCACCCACCGGATTTTTCCAGAGAAAAACGGACACTGCATCTAATCTCGCGTAGCGCATACATACATAGAAACGCCGCTCCAGTCAAGAAGAACGAATTCGGTTGCTTCCGTCTGCAGAGCCGCCCCCGCCAGTACCATCTTCTCACGCGCAGATCGTACCACACACACCACCCAACCCAAAGAACCCACACCCATCACCTTCAACCATCACCATCACCCCCTCTCTCTCCATCTTCTCCCCCTCCCCACCGATAGTTCTCTTCCATCATGTCCAGCAAGCCCATTCGCGAGGTGAGCACTATCTCTTCTTCCGGTGTTGGTCTCTCAGAAGCGGTGAAATGACTTCTCAACGCACCCACCCACCCCCCA
>RDSH01000227.1:0-32132 GCA_009428295.1 Tilletia walkeri
TTTTTTTCCCTATAATGTAAAAAAATTCCAAACAAAGAATCTGGATCAGAAGTAAACCTCAACAGCTTTACCGTTGTCTATTCACGTGTTAAGCATTAACATTTAAGGCGAAGGAGAAAACTCTGTTGATGAGAGCGGCGAAGAGAACAGAAAGGTTATATCCGAGGTGCTCTTGCCCTTCCCTTTGCCTTGGGGAGTGCGACCTTGACCGGAGTGAGGACCGCTGCGACCTCTGACCTTGTCTGGAGCATCGAACAAGAACTCGGGAGGTTTTTCGACTGTTCCTACGCGCGCCTCACAAATGCTTCGAACAAAGCGCTCCTTCAAAATTTTTGTGAGAGGATAACTTGCCGTTTACGTCCTGAAGGCAGTGACCACCGAGATAACAATCCTCTTCGTCGCATTTTCACTGCTCGTTGCTAGCAACCATCGTCTTGAATTTGTCGTTCTTCAGCTTTTCCTCGATCTCCGCTTTGCTGAGCCTAGATTTCGTGCCTTTACGCTTTCGCTTCTTGCTGCTGCGCGCCACATCAAGGTCAGTCGGAGTCACTGAACTCATCGTCAGAATCCTGGTCGATAATGCTGTCGGACTCGGCCAGCTCGATGCTGCATTCAGAGACCGATCACTTTCTTTGAATATATGCTGCTTGTAGTCCTCTTATGCGGTAGCGCTGTCAACGGGAAGTCTCCCTTTCCACTCCGGACCGCCCTTGTGAACCTTTGATTCGAGGTCCAGGGCTTCGTATTTTAGATCGTTGATTATGCAGCCTTCCTTCTTCAGGATGTCTTCAATTGCCTGGAGGACGTTGACCTGAAAGACCTTGAAGGAATCTCCTGGCTTGACATCGACAATGCGGCGATGCGGCTGTGACTTGCGCACGGGGGTACCAGCTCCGGTCTTCGCCTGTCTAGGCTTGTGATATCGAACGAACGCGGTCACAGCCAACTTTGCCGGCTTTTGAGCCTTTTGAACCAGAGTTTCGTCGACGTCGAGTTCCTCTTCTTCTGCGCTGGGAGCACCTGGCACATCTTCGTTGCCCTCGACGCCACATGACCAGCTACAGGTTCAAGCGGAAGCTGGCGTCAGTCTCGCTACTCGAGTCACTCTGTAATCGGCATACATTGATATTCAAGACTCACCTTCTGTCTGCGTAGCAGTTGCAACTACGGAGGCACCAACATCGGTCGCGTCTTTGGTCGCACGCGCACCTGAAGAAGCAGTCGCAGCAGCTTGTTTTGTTTTTGCTGGCTTTGCTCTCTTGGTCGCCATATGATCCCTTGCCGTGCTTTGTCGGTGAGAACCGAAGAGGGAGCCGACTGTGGGGATGGAGCGGCTGTGGGACGTGCGTCGGTGATGAAAGAGTTGAGTGAGTGTTGTCTGTTGAGTAGGTGGTGACTGAGTATTGATGACTGGCGAGGCGTCTCAGAGTCTGAGACTACCGAGTTTTTTTGAGTTTCCGCGGCAAAATACTTAATTGTCATTCTCAATCAATATGCAAACCGCTCTAACTAACTTAAGGCTTAAGTCGCGACCCATGACTTCCAGTCGTTAACGGAGCTTTCAGTGAGTCTTGCCGATTATAGACTATAGTCTGGTAAAATCAGGTTTCCTCGCGAAGTTAGGCGCTGGTTGACATCTAAGTTCTAACATCATTGTCGACTGTCGTTGATCTTGTGGCGTCCTTGTGATAGATGGCAGCCACGTGGCTTCATTAGCTTATCTAATATCTTTCTCTTTCCCTTTCTTCCTTTCTCAACTCTCGGCTCTCGGCCGACTTCCTTTTCTCTACTTCTCTCGACATCCGCATAGCAAGAGCAGCAGCAGCTCGCTCACCTCTCCCTCCTTCTCTTGTTTTCTTTCTCTCTAGTCTCTTTGCTCAATCATCAATTGTCACCCGCACCTTCACTGTAATAGCTTGTATATTACAGTTCTGGCTCTGTGATAGATGGTCGCCACGTGGTACTATCTTATCTTATCTCCCTTTCTTTCTCACTTTCTCTTTTCTTTCCTGATTCCCTTTGTCTTTCTCTCGGCCGAGATCTCTTCTTCTCGTGCTCGTCACCTTCTCGCTGTTCTTCTCCCTTCTTGTACTTCTATCTGATCATAAATTCACTCGCCTTTCACTTGACTAATAGCTTTGTTAGGCTTACCACTTTCCCCACACAATCTATTACCTCATCTCCGTTTCCCGAGCTTCGGCTTTCGTGTTCCGCTCGGCTCCGCCTCCGCTCCACTCTCGGCTTCACACTTCCGCTCCACATCACTCTCGGATCAACACCTCCGCGCCACAATCACGCCATTCTCGCCAAGCCTCGCCTCGGCATTCCCTCGGCTCACTTCTCAAACTCGTACGACTTTCACACACGAACATCGTACGACTTTCTCCCTTCTCTCTTCTTCTCTTCTCTCGGCTTCCTCTCCTCTTCCGCCTCGCTCCCTTTTCCATCTCAGCTTCCTCTCCTCTTCTGCCTCACTTTTCCCTTCTCGCTCCTCTTCCTCGCTATACTTCCCCTTCGCTCCTCTTCGTCGCTAACCTGACCCTCAAAGGTATATAAGCAGCCCTTTTTCCCACTTGTACCTACTCTTTCCCCTCAAGCGACAATCATATGTTACAACCCCCTTGAGTTCTCAGTTCTCACACTCTTCCCAGCTCCTCTCTTCTTGGGTTCTCATACCCTGATCCCTCTCGAGCTCTCCTCCTACCTCAGTCGTTGCTTCCGACTTCGGTACTCACTTCGGTACTCACTTCGATACCGACTCTCAACCTCAGCCTCACAATCTAAAAATCCAAACAAAGATCCTGAATCAGAAGTAGACCTCAGCAGTTTTACTTTTGTCTATTCGCATATCAAGGCCAACTAGGGAATAGTGCGCCTCGCGTTGTAATCAGTGGCAGCCGGCAGCGCATATGGAAGAGGCCGTTTGCAGTTTGCAACTCTGCAATGTCTGTATCGTGGTCTCATCGTGGTCTCAATTCAGTTTATTTTACCCCAGACGGGCCATACCATTTCGAATCATCAAGTCGTGGAACGGCTCATCTGGAACGGGTATCCGCTCATGGCACAGTTGTGTCCTAAAGCTGCTCATTTCCCCAGATTCCGTACGGTTCCGCGGAATCTTGACGGAATTCCGGCGGAGCGCACTCGAAATGACTAATGAGGTCACGTGACCCTTATTTTGGATTGTAAGTCTGTAACGTGACCTCATAGCTCCTTCGGAACTGCGCAGAAATTCCGTGAAAATTTTGGTAATATTTTGCCGACTACGCGCTCCGCATATTTTTCAAAAAAGCTCATTATCGGGCTCCGCGCTCCGCATAATCCCCGAGCGGACTCCGTGTGTTTCGAAAATCAAAAATTTCGAAAATGTTCCACCGAATCTGCTTCTCGCTTTACACCCATCTTTTGAGCGGTCCTCTCCTTGTGAAGCGCTTTGATGAAGGAGATGAGATGAAGAGAACGCAACGAGACGAAGAGAAGACATTAAGATAATCTATCAGCCGCGCATCTCTAGGCATTCGTCGTGATATCCTTGACCAAGGCGCTATAGGTGTGAGAGGCGATGAGTCGATCGAGAAGTATTCGATCTTTGACGAGCGTGATACTGCCGTCGACGAGGGCAACGACGTCTTTGAACGCAATCACCGCGCGCACGAGAGCGCAGAACACGTCCTTGAGCTGGAGGATGGGAAGCAAAAGGTGCTGACGCGACGGGAGCAGGAGAAATGGGGGAGGGGGGTTGGGCAGCGGCAGAGTGGATTCATTGAGATCACAGACCCGAACGGGAAACAACAGCGGAAAATGAAGCATTGTCGCGACTTTTTTTGTACTAAGGTATGGAACGCCATTTGGGCGTTTGGGTCAGCCTTTCAAAAGCTTTTTTTTCTTTTTCTAAGAAGCGCAACTGCCAACTGCGCAATCAGTAACCACACGAGGCATCATGATTTTCAGATCTCACCGCCATCGGCCATCCTCCCGCCAGTCATCGCCATCATTCCTTCATCCAGCTTTTCCTGTTCTCAATTTACCACTACGCATAACGCCCTAACGCATTACGCAGCCGGCAGCTCAGCAGCTGTACGCCTGTACGCCTGCGGTTGCTCATCATTGCTTCATGGCCAGTCCGCGACGAGGGTGGAGAGGATCAGAGAGTACTCGCAACACACATTACACAATTGTCATAGGCCGCTGACCCACTCTGAGTTCTGACATTGCGCTTTTCGTTTTCTTTACACAGTATCGTTGCCACTTGCCTTTGAACTTCGGTTCTGCGCTTGCTTTGATAACTTAATCAGACCTACGGATGTGCTGCTCGACGCCCAACCACCTAACGTTTCGCTGTTTCCCCTACACCTTGCCACAATACAAGAAGGATTCGACCTCATTATGCCCTTTGCTGAATTTCTACCAGCTGCAACGTATGACCAAGCATTAAGCAACGAGAACTCTTCTTTGGTTCCGCTGTCGTCTAGAGGAGCTCCAGCACGATCTTCCGACGCAATCGCTTGCACCACAATGGCGATTAAGCCGCAACAATCAATGGACCTTATTAATCGATGGCGATAATCTAGCGGAACTGTGCGAAATTCACCTCAGCGACACAAGAATCGCCGTCCTCTTTGGCTGTTCTCCCAGTACTATCAAGTGCAGACGACGTGAGGCTGGATTAGACAAAAATCACCACGACATTGACATCAGCGACTTATGTGCGGTGCGTTTTTATATCCGAATAAAAGAAGATGAGCGGCTGCCAGCTGATCCATTATCACATTCACTGTTGTCCAGGCTATCGAAACAGTGCGGAATATGGGCACTGGAGATGTGGGCGAACGATGCCTGACTCGGGCATTAAGTTCAATCAAGCCTTCAGTCAGTCGTGCTGCTGTCCGGATGCTTGACCCTTTTCCGCTCTCCAGTAGATGGCACACGGCTCTCCAACGGCGAACGTACTATGTTCTCTTCGTCAATTCCCTTTGGCACGTTGATGGCCATCACAAATTGATCCGCTGGCGCATCGTCATTCATGGGTGCATCGACGGAAAAACCGGGATACTTACTTTCATGAAGGCGCATTCGGACAACAAGGAGACGAGTGTCACTACCTGCTTTCGCGCAGCGGTAGAAAAAAAGGGTTTGCCCAGTCGTGTACGTGCCGACTTTGGAGGCGAGAATCTAGGGATTAAACGGATCATGGAGGAAGAGCGTGGTATGTAATCGGTAAACTGCTCATGAACACGTACCAAGTTCCTATTCTGAATTGTTTTTTTTTCTTTTCTTTTCTTATTTTTTTCTTTTTCGTCCAGGCCTTGGACGCGCTTCTTTCATAAAAGGTAGCTCCACGCATAACCAACGGATAGAGCGACTGTGGGTCGACTTACAGCGGCTAACGACAGCCAAGTACAAAGCTATCTTCGAGCATCTTGAGCCGCAACACCTACTCGACGTGTCCAATCCCATTCACCTATGGGCATTGCACTTTATCTTTATTCCACAGCCCAATCATGCATTAGCATTCTTCGCGGACCTCTGGAATTTTTTGCGGACCACCAATCTCCGCAATGAAGCCCTTTCACGCACTGTTCAAATCTAAAGATTAGGAAATGATGCATCATGATTGATAACTTATTGAACGAGAAGTACAATCTTTGGGGTTCTGAGCAGGGCATTGGTAGCTAGTAGTAGAGGCCTAAAGGGGACTGGGAAGTGGAAAGTTGCGTAGAAGCAGAGGTTGTCGCTGAGCTTGGTCCTGAGTCCGAGCAAGTGAGGGCTGATCCTCTCAATGTTTGCTTTGGCGCTACGATTTACGAATGTCTGCCAGGACGTTCCCCTCGATGATTTCGCACAAAAAGCACATCCATTCGTCCATAGGTTCCTGACCTCCTGCTGCGAACTTCATGCAAGACACCCGAAACCAGCGCACTGGACATTTGGGCTTACTTGCGCATTCGAGCCATTTGCTTTTGCCGAGACCCTTGCACAGACACCATGCCTTGAGATCTTTCCACTCCGGTCGAAGATTGGCATTGTTTTCGTACTGGGTGCCTGCAACGTCCATCTCCTCGAGGTTGTATACTCCGGCAATGTTTCCGCGAAAGAAAGCGTGCTGTAAAGATTTCAAGTTCTAGTTCAACGTTTAATCATTTTCCAACTCCCTTCTGAAAGACTTACATTGAGATCAATAGGAAGACCGTCTCCCGCGGTTTTGTCTCCTCCCAAATTCATTGGTGCGAGAGACACTGTCGAATCCCAAGAGCTAAGAAGAAAGAAGAATGGAAATCGGAAGCAGGTCAGCTGAAGCCTGAAGTTTGAAGAAGTGTGGACCGCAAAAGACTGCAGAGCAATGTACGTTGTGACGTGAGCGGTGAGACTCACACGGCGTGGGCAAACAAGGATATGATCCTCAATGAACGATCTGGGCAGAACTTTCAAGCACCAGTCGCATTCGTCGAGAGACGCCTTTCGCTGCTCTTCGACAGGGGGTGGCATAGATGCAGGCCAGAAATATTCGCGGAACGCAAGTGGGCATTCGTCCGTGTTGGCAACAATGTAACATAAGTCTGCGCTATACTTGTCTTCCAGCACCTGTCCGTTGACCGTGTGCGCAGGAAAACCAGCATCCTTAAGTTCTTTGAGGGGTCCGATAGTCTTGGAATACCTGGCAATAATGAAAGAAGGCTAAGTCTGTTTAGCTGAATTGCGCTCACACCTGACTTGACCGCAATCGGCAATCACATTCACGATGATCGGTCTGATACAAATGCTCACGTGAATCCGTTGGGTAGCTCCCATCCTTTTTCCCGAAACTTCTCCATGATAGTTTCCATAACCTCCCAGCCGTCATGTCGATCCGAGACCGAAGAAAGGCCCAGACACCGAAGAGTTGCATTCCGCAGGGGGGCGACCCGCTGCTGCACCCGAAGACACAGTGTCAGCTTTGGTGGTGACATATCGATCGCCATAATTGCGTCTGTTGCCTTTGTCCTTCCGACGATTTGGTGTGAGATGCTAGTAGTTGGACCTCTGAAGCGGAGAGAACAAGCAACAGGATAGGTCAACAGATTGAGCGATGGGAGCGTGGGTAAAAGATGAAAGCAGGAGGAAAAAAAGCTTGAGATTTAGCACTCCATCACAGCCGAGCAATAAAGACTTCTCTGAGTCAAATAGGTCTCCTGAGTCCTGAGTGACGTCCTCACTCCTCTCCGTTTTTGGTAAGACCCCTGAATATCTGACCTCACACTACCATCACTCATAATGCCGATCGGACAAGTAGACGACATGTCTTCCTCCCTTGATGAGGCCCTGTTCCTTTCGCCGTCGACCATCCCTCATGTTCGCCAAAAACTCTCTCCATGGACCATGATTGATGGTTACATACGCCTGAAAGCAGCACAATCATTCTGTTGTTAAGAAAAGCGTGGTTTAGAAGTCAAATGTAGAGCGCATGAGAGAGAGCGGCAGTGAAAGACAGTCACACACTCACACAGTCGCCCTTGCTACCGCCTCCAATCACAATAAATCTGATCCCGTCTCTTGTTCTCTTATGAACCGTGACCGTGACCGTGATCCGCAATCCCGCCTGCGTTGTAGTTTGTGCCCTTCTGACAGGCAAGTGATCCTTGTCAACTATCATGTATTGTTGTTAAAAGAACAAGGCTTCAATTCACACGCACTAGTCACTGGCCACTGCTCTTATTCCTTCTCATATCTGCATCCGACCGTGCTCCATGGGAGTTGGGACGACGAGACGCCGAGCGATCCAGTGACGCGTTCACGAGGAGAAGAAGGGCACGAAAGTAGGCGCACAGTGAATGATGAGCTAGATAGAGTAAGTAATGAAGATCTTGACGATGTCAGTTGACAGATTGATTGAAGCACAAGAACCGGGGATACTCACTCATGTGGTCATTTCAGGAACCAGCTCCATCCAGATTCCAGACGTCTGGTCAAGGTCGACTTCTGTGCCTGGCACAGGCACAACGCAAGCGCAACCGAGGAAAGCAGAGATTGCGCATCGCTGGTGGATCCTGCTTGGGGACTCCCAATCGTGATTCGTGAATCGTGAGGACCTGGGAATCCGGGATAGAGCGAGGTACAGGACAGTCAGCCATGAGCCATAAGGAATGAGATCGCGAGGGAGAGAATCACGTACAGTCACCGACTGTCAACTGAAGTACAGTCCCCGACGGACACCTGGATTCGGGTTGACTGACGGAGAATCCTTGGAACGTCTATGGTCGTCGATGTCGGATCTCATTGCAATCACACGCAGCTTGTATCTCGTTGGTCGTCGGCGCGCGTTGGCAACGCACTTGTCACACCTGAACTCCGAGCATCTCATGCGCGTGGCATCCTTCCTCAAAGGTCGATTGGTGCGGATAGCAGTGGAACGCCATAAGGCTCTGCCTCAAGTCCATGCCGCCGTGGGAGCAGCGCGTGAACATACCCCTCAAGGCTCAAGCATCCAAAGCATCCCAACCTGACGTGTGTGCGACGCCGGCGGGTTCCCTCCTGACGTCGATACTCGATGATGCAGCCGCCAAAACGTTTGCTGATCTATCAGAGCAGCGCCGGAAGAGCGCGTTCTCACGGCAGGGTCGTCCCCGCAAGCGTTCACGAATCGACTCCACTCTGCCTCGTAAAGCCCACGCATTTTACATCTTCCTGTCGCAATGGCACGCCACCGACGCATTCATCGTTAGAAGGAGTGGTGCCGCTTCTCAAAGAACTCAAGCACGTCTGGCGCAAGCCGAGACAACGTTGGCGGCTGAGAGCATGCGGGCGCTCATCGTTCTGAACGAGGCGATCGAACTCACCCTGTCCTCACCTGCGACGCCTTCCAAGATTCAACTTCGTCCAATTCCTTTGGCAGATCTGTTCAAGAGCGAGACCCTCACTCGAGTCGCTACCTACATCGACTTCTACTCCCTCGCGAAAGAACCATGGTTCCAGGTACCGCTCCTGGCTGACGGTCTCGACGCCCTCGAACTTCTTGTGCGCTGCGATGAAGAGGAGCGAAGGATTGGTACCGAGCTCGACAACCTCTCTACATGGACCTCGCGTGTGAAGAAAGATGTCCAAGCGCGCAGGAACTTGATCGACTACCCGGCCTGGGAGGAGCTCGTCGACCGAGAAGTTGCCTCTCTCGATGCCCTCACAAGATGGTGGTCTCGACGCCCTCCGAAGAACAAAGCTTACGACAAGATACCTGCCAACGGAGATGGGTTCGATCCAGATGACGCTTTCCATGAAGAAGACTACGAGAACGACCTCGAAATAGGCTTCGAACCAACGTCAAGGACGGATGCTGCCGCCGACCCGGTGGTTCGTCGGGCGATCAGCGACTTCGGTAATCCTGACAGCCCTGACATCGTAGACGACCTAGACGATATCGATAACCTGGACGACATCTTCGATGACTTTGACATGAACGACGAGGATTTCGATTTACAATGGGGTTCCCTCGATCTGGATGCCATAGAGTACGTATTCTTCCCCTCTCGGCGTTGAAAGGACTCCGCCCGGCACTGATGGTTGACCAGAACTCCTTTCCCTCGCAGGGAGGGACGAGAGTTCGAAGACGACGACGAGGATGAGACAGACGAGTAGTTCGATCTCGACATTCCGTGTGGACGCCCTTGCCTAATGCCTGTACAACCTGTACAAAGTGAGTCTTCCGGCGCGCATACAAGCGCAGGAGCAGGAATTGCTCACAGAGCCACGGGTCTAATTCCCTCTGTGATCCTCCTGGTACCCAGGGCAAACACTCCAATTAACACAGAAGCGATATCCAGTGTATCTCTAAAAACACGCCACACCATGACGCGAGCCCTTCTTCTCCTATGTCAAGCATGCCCGTCACAGTTCACATAACTGGTCCGGCGTCTCTGAATTCTGAGGCTCGATGATGCTCGACTCCTGAGGCTCTGACTGTTGCAAAGTCGAACAGAGAATGTCGTTATTTGGTCAGATAGGTAGGTATGTACAACACGTCATTCAAATAGCTTTCGGATAATCGGATTCTTGTCGTTCCGATCAACAGCCACCACCGCTTCTGCTCCCATCTCCAGTGTCCCACCCTAGACTCATTCCGTATTTTGCCGTCTGCCTACTCCCCAACTTCTCCCCAAATGCGTCAGCCCGCGCTTGCTTGTACACCTGTCTCCACCGGACCTCGTCACAGCATCCATCGCACTCGGGAACTCGTGCCGGTCGACGAAGCTTCAAGCACCAGGTCGACACCCACTGGGCTGGGAAGAAAGAAAGCTGGATCGTTCCGTCCGATAGACGCCGAGCCTGCAAGAGTCGAAGACCAGGAGAAAGGAGTCTGGACGGCCGAGGGGTTCTGGTGGGTCCATGATTCAAGAGGTTCCGAAACTCGGTCGTCGTGAATCCACTGCCAGTCATATAGGAGGGTAAGCACATCTCGATCAGGAATGAGCATCGAACTTTACCACTGCACGTGCACTAACCTTGCAAACCACACGCAGCATTTTGGTGTTCGCGTCCGTGTGCTTCGACGATGAAGAGCACCCTCCGATGCTGGCCCTGAAACCTACGCTCGACTTCCGACGAGGCTCGGTCGTCATGGGCCGCGCCGAGGTCGACGCAATATCGAATGTCCCCGAGAAGCCCGGAGAGGACGGAGGGTTGTCTTCGACTGGAGTCGGGCTACGTTGCCTTTCTTTACCTTTGCCCTTGTGCTTCCTCGACTTGGGAGATGGGCTGCGACGTCTGGCCTTTCCCTTGCCCTCCCGCGTACATTTGCCCTTGATACAGGCAAAAGGGCCATCTTCATCGCCTCGCATACGACGGGCTGGACGATGAATGGATCCGTTCTCAGACTCGGCATCGTTATCGGTGGCCGGGTCCACCCGTCCACGTTTGGGCGAGGGGGAGCTGGTAGTAGAGTGAGGGCTAGCGGCGGGTCGCCATTCGTCGTTCGGCCTGAACAAGGCGCGAAAGATTTCAGCACGGACGTCGGTCCTTGGCTGAGAGGCTTGCGACTGCGTGAAGACAGCCTCTTCTTCATCGTCGGACGCGGACGGTTCGGGGCTTGAGGAAGCAATGCGGTCGTCGCGGACGAAATGGGTTATGGAACCTTCGGAATCATTGCCGTCCGAGGAGCGAGCCCTTTCCGACCGACAGTCATCACCCTCGATGGATAACAACTCGGAAGAGTCGCCATCGCTGGGAGGGGCATCGTACTCTTCTGCTTCGTCCTCGATGATAGGCTGTGAAGACGGAATGGCCTCGGTGGCATCGTTGGAGCTGACGTCAGCCTCGTCGGGATCGTTCTCGGTGTCGGATTCGGCTTCCACGGCGGCATTTGAGGCGAGATCGTCTTTAGGCTCGTCAAAGGGGTCGTCATCGACTTCTAGCTCCGCATCCGACGGGATGGGGAAGGCCGCGTCGATAACGGCGTGAATGAACTGCTGAGACAGCGTCAGACCGGGCGAGAAGGGCCATTCGAATAGTGAAGAGGGGATGGGGTCGATGGGATCAAACATTGAGGGCATGACGGGGCTGGTAAACACTTGGAGTGGATGTGGGCGGATGCGGGCGGTGGACGGGACTCGGGAGGCGCGGCAAAGTGGAAGACCAAGAGAGGACTGTGAGGATAGATGATGATGAGGTAGGGTGATAGACGAAGGTTAAGAAAGAGAATGGGGGGAGGGGGGGGGGAAGGGGGGGAAGACGCAGCACAGCAAACGGTCTATTGGTCCTTCCTTTATGCTTGTATGGCCAACAACCCATAATAGACTGCTGGTCTGCTGCAATTTGAGTATACCAACAGCACTCAAGTTGTAATCCAATGACATCCCAACTGTTCTCCGTTGACATCCCAATGACATTCATCAGGCTCGGTAGATTAGATAGCGTTAGATAACAGCCGCTTCGTGTTTGCATCATCTTGATTGCAGGAATCGAGTGCGAGCTTCCGGTTCGAGTAGAACTTGCGTTCGGTGTCAGATGATCGCCATTTCGCCCCGCACTTCTGATTCAGCTCCTTCACGGAGACTCCACTAAAGCCCGATCCTTCCTCCCATTCTCTCCAGACGTCCAGTATGCTCGCAAGACCGCGGCTGAGCTGGTAAATTGACTGCAATGGCACAGACACAGCAGCGACAGGTGTTGGCGAAGGTTGTCCCGGGAGCGCAAAGGTAGGGTCGCCAGATATGTCCATTGACTCCAGTAGCGACGATTGAGGAAGAGTCTGGAAGCACCACCTATAGGAAGCGCAGGGGATGACTGTGATCCGAAACACTGTAGCAGCGCAACTGGAGCCTAGCGATGACATCAACCAATGGCTACATGATCCCCACTGTCTCATCTAGCTGCTCTTTCATCACAACGATCAAGACTGGGCCCTGGTCATAGTCCACCAGCCACCTTGTTCACCCACCGCCCTCGCTCCAGAGTCCAGCATATCCCCAGTCTCCTCTCCTTCTGCCGTGAATGAAGCAGCTGAAGGGTGCATGCCCAGGCTGCGGCCACAGCCACAGGAATAAAGCGCAGGGGAGAGACTGAGAGAGTCGGTCTCCTGCCTCCTGGCGGCAAAGCCGGAAGCGAGCCAGAGGAGAGAAAAGAGAAGAGGGCGGCAAAAGGGGGACGACGGATTTGGGGGGGGGGGGGGGGGGGGGGAGACGCTACTCACGTCTGGACTGTGCTGTTGCGGCTCTGGCTGCTGTGTAAGATCTTGGTGGTTTGTCTGGTCACGATCAAGCAATGAAACAAAATGATGTCAGACCAAGGGCTCTCATTGGTCTTTCTTTCACTTGCGCAAAAGACGCAGGAGACAAAGGTAAGAGGAACAGTACCCTCACCCACCGCGGGCGTGGGACTATTCAATGGCGGAACTTGAGATGGAACCTGCGTAAAAAGAAGAGGAGTCTCGTCAAGTCAGTACCTAGCTAGCGAAGAGAGGCAGAAAAGGGGCGGAGAAGAGGGGAGAGGAGGTCGGAGGGGGCTGGAGGAACTCTGCGGCTTCTGCGCTGCTGACTGCTGCTGCTCGTGACTGTGCTGCTGACCAGCAGCTCACCGATCTACTCTACTCTCCGCCTACTAGCCTACTTGAGACCAGTCACCAGATAAGGAGCAGAGGGGAGGGGCAGAAGACAGGGCGGGGCAGGGCAGGAGGGGAGGGGAGGGGACTGGGGAGGGGAGGGGAGAGGTGTCGCATACTCACAGTGAGGGATAGCAGCGATGCCAAGGCGTAGGCGGCTGCTCTGGAGGAGAAAGAAGGCTGTAGCGAAGGGAAGAGGATGTTGATCAGCGCTCAACAGCTCCACTTCCAACGTATGTACAATGTACATACTCAGGAGCTGTGGACGTGAACGTCCAAGAGATTGGAGCTGCTAGTTGATGCGCCGAAGATGAAAGCGGCGGAAAGGGCGCTTCGGCAAAAAGAGAAGGGATGGCCTGCTGCTGCACCGTGACGATAACTTTGACCTGCTTGTGCGCGACTGCCTGAATCTGCTGGCTGATGTTGACGAAGGCTTGTTGCGTCAGCTTGGCCATCTTGACAACGCGGCTGTGAAGGCGCTCAATGGTCTATGACTGTGCGATCTGATTGTTCTGGACGGCAGATAGGAAGTGCGCCAGCTCTGGAAGCGATTCGACCACGGCGACAGAGACAGGCTTCTCGGGGGTGTCCATAGCAGGAGTGAACTCTCTTTTGAAAGCCAAAAACTCGGCGGATGCGAAAGTGGGGCTGGAGAGGATGGGCATGTGAGGGTGCGTTCGACGAAGGGCAACTACATCTTGGAGAATGATGATGCGAAGGTACTGAAAAAGCCGAAGGAAGCCCTGCACTGCCAGGTCGCGCTCGTATTTTCCTGCCTCGACGTCTGACAAGATGGAGTCGGCTGTGGGAAATATCTGCTGCTGTAAAGAAAGGAGAGGGATGATGGTGTTCCGTGGAAGGTGAAACGCACCGGGCTGCGTGTTGAAGTCGGCCGCTATAGCGCGCATGGACTCTCGAGGAAGTCCAGTCAGGTGACAACCCTGCATCATCTTCACAACCCACCTTCCAGCTCTAAGGATCTGGGCCTCGCTCGCGTCATTGTCCTCCGCTCGTCGCGCTCCTCCTTCTCGGTTAAGATGCGTCTTCTTGCTGCTTTGAATGTCGAGAGCGCCAAGCACCTTGGAGATGTGTTTGTATTGGGTGCGGTAGGGAAGCCGCTTGGACGGATAGGTGGAGGAACGGATGAGTCATGTATCGTACCAATCCTCGCGACGAGCGAAGCTGGGGAACGCCTCATTTGACAGATGAAATCGCTCGAAGAGGTAGATACCCATGGCTGCGCCCGTAATCAACACACCGTCATCAAACTAACGCTCTCCACAGTACTTCATTTGGGACAAACAACACGATGCGGACCTCAATCATCAGCCGACTCGCTCTGGGAACAGACAGACCAAAAGAACCACAACGCTCACTGTCCACTTTAGTTGTTTCGGGCAGTAGCTGCTGTTCGTGCCTTGCGGCCGGGCTCCGACGCTCAACTACACCGCCTCATTCATGGCCGCCTGTAGCTCGTTGGCGTTCCGGACGGATGCCGAGACGCTCGTAGATGGCGACTGGGTGTTGGCAACGCCATGTATGCGCTGAGTTTCGAGTTTTCGACCATACTTCATCAATCGAGCCGTAGAGCGTTGCAACGACAGGCGAAGATGATGGTGCTAGCTATGCACGAGCTGAGCTTCAGAGAGTCCCCACATGTAATGAATCTCGACACTTGGGAGAAGAGAAGTTACATTTCTGCAGTCAAAGTGGAAGAAAAGTCTCAGATATGTAAATGGACCACATGTGGTCCGGCCCGATCCGTGTGGTCCAATGTGGTCTAGTGGAATTACTGGAATATATGGAAGAATAACACACGTGGAATCCCGAGGAGTCGACAGGCGAGAGCAGTACGTTGATGTGGCCATACTTTACTTGATTTGGACTTGAAAGTTGAGAGATTCAAGGATCGTGCTGACCGGTGGTTGAGCGTTAGTAATGACTTCCGTGTCGATGTCGGCTGCAGTGATGGCGGGTGGTGGATTGGCCAAAGAGTCCCGATTAATTGCCGCGGGTGTTTCTTGCCGCAGAACTTGGGAAAAACTTTGCTGCTGACCGCTGTAGGGGGGACAAGAATGAGATTATGCTGATACCGTACACATCATGCGCAACATTGGTCTGTGGGAGCGGTAACAGGTTTTGAGTTATCTGGCTCCATCCTCAATGTTTCCGCCAGAGGTCAATAGTGCGGATCTCAGCAGAACTGCCGACCAAAGTAATTATCTTTTTCATTTTTCAGGGCAAGGAGGTGGAGGCAAGATGAGCATCCATCTGAACGCTTTGCTGTCGATGCCAATCTTTGACCGTATTCATGGTCGCAGCGAAGTCTGTTTTCTTCGTGAGCTTGACGTCGCGTTTTTCATTCAACGTTGCCTTAGAGCTCTTTCAAAGTTGCCCGATTCGTTGTTAGTATTACTTGCTGCAGTGCGGAAAGAAACGCTGTCAGTCGGCAGCGTTCACATGACGCCAAGGTGATGTGTCCGGAGAGGAAGATGGCGCAGAACTGACCGTTGGGCGGACACCTTTTCCCTGTTTCAGCGATGGGGAAGCCAAAGATCATGTCTACGTCAGTCGGACCTATGCGGCGATGCCACCCGACCTAGGCTGCGCGCTATGGCAGAGCACGCTGCAAATGACTTCAAGGCAACCATGCACACGTACCGGTCAAGCGCCCGCGACTATACCTAGACGAGGGTAACTTTGTTTGGACGGACGGAGGATACGGTTTCTCCGAGCATTCGTGCGGTTCATACGATCATGCCGTGGCCGCCAAGTGAGCAATGTACGAGTTCGAAGTGAACACGCCTTCGGATATCTCAAAGGTCGATTTCAATTCTTGCGCGGTCTTCGCCTCCTCATTCGCGACTCGAAGGACCATACCCTGGCCATAAGAACCTTCGTTGCCATGCTAGTAGCACATAATCTGGCGCTGCGCTTTGACGGACGGGAGGAGCGAAAGGTCTTGGTCGATCTGACCACATCTTCAGAAGCAGCAAGACTGGCGTGGGCCGATCTTCAAAAACCCAACGTCGAACAAGAGCAGAGGGAATCGGACGCGTGGGCGCGTAGACTCCGTTCCCACCAGGCACAGGAGATTGAGGACCGTATACAGCGAGAGGCGATGTCTCAACATAGGCTTGATCAGGCGCGTAGGAAGGGGGGGGGGGGGGGGGGGCTGGGGGGGGGCACGATCTGCGAGAGGAGCTCCATGAAGCTCTATTCCGATCTCTAAATCTACATTTCATTGACACAACGTCTGCCTGGCGAGTGAAGGACAAAACGGCGAGCGAGTTGGAGCGGTACTTGGCAGAGAGGCAAGCTCGAGAAGAGGAGCGGCGTGAAGAAGTACAAGCCGCTCGGGGAGCGAGGCGCGGGAGAGGAGGTAGAGGGGTTAGAGGCGGTCGAGGAGCTCGGGGTGGGCGAGGAGCTCACGGTGGGCGAGGAGCTCGCGGAGGACGAGGTGGACGGGGGGGACGAGGTGGACGGGGGGGGGAGCACTTCTCTTTCAACTAATCAGTGAAGTGGAGAGATGCTTGTACAGTTGCAATCATGACTTCACGCATGTGAATGTTTAAGGATAGACAAGGCAATTGCTTATTTATAACAGGCTCAGATAGGACTTGATGGGAGATGTAAAGCGCCAGAAATTGAGAATAGATGAAAGCATGGTAAAGAAGGGAAGTGGAGAGGATGACGTGATCTGTACCGTGAGGGTCTGTATATCGCTCAGCGTGTTGCCTTGTCGTTGTTGAGCTTTTCGAGGAGGGAGGAGATACGATGGAGGCTGTCTTTGACTGTGCGGGAATCGTCGGTGCTACTGAGGGACTGTCGACTGACCATGTCGATGACGGTATCGAGTCGCTCTTCAATGGTACGCAAGCGACGTTCAAATCCATCCGCTTCCCTTTCCTTAAGCTGGGACTTAAGTTTGAGCTTCAGTCTCTTGGTCTGCTCTCGCTCAATGGTTGCCTGAACGCGAAGCTCCCGTTGTTCTTGAAGATGACGCGTATAATCGTCCAAGGCGTCGTCAACGTGACTCGAGCGGGCTGGAGCTTTGGAAGACGTGTTTGCCGCGCGAGTTTCGGATGTTTCAGTGGACTGCCACCACGAACAGGAGTCTTGCCCTTGTCTTGAAGAGGAGTAGGTCCGGGCGATGCAGAACGCGTGTCCGATGCGGAGGGAATGGATGATCCCACCGAGTTCTTGTTCATAGGGTTCCGACTTGCGTCTCCAGCGAGTTGACCGAGAGGAGGGAGAGGTCGAGCACGATTTGGAAGGGGCAGAGTAGTTCTCGACGTGGAAGCACGACTCGGAAGGGGAAGAGTAGTCCGCGACGTCGAAGGAGTATTGACAGAGGACTGGCTTGCAGTTGTACCAATAGCCTGCTCGAGATCCGTAACGTCCTCCATATCTTCGTCCTCGAAGTTGAAGCCGAGATCGTTAGGACGCTTGCGAATTCCTGATCGTGGTCGCAAACTGGGCTCAGGGATGCCGTCTACGGAGAAGTCGTCAACGGAGTCGATCACTGTAGTGCCTTGAGTGGGAGTAAGAGATGGAGTAGGCTGAGAGTAGATCGATCCGGCGCCGGTGACTAGCTCTTCGGGCTCCGACGATCCGCGGTCGCGCATCATCTCGTGCATGGTGTCCCACCACGGGCAACGGGACAAAAGTTCTTCTCGAGCGTTCTTGATGTGTCCGTCGTACATCTCCTCGAGTAGCAGTCCTTGGCCAGTGATACTCATGGCCCGCAGTTCGTCGTGGTACTTCTTGACGATGCCCGTGATCCTTTGCCGAACTTGGTCGGCATTCTCAGCCTGGCCGGGTGGGAATATCGCAGCCGAGATGGCGCGCAGCATTGTGGCACCCGATACCTTGTGTGAGACTGTGGCCGGGGAGGAAAGCGGGCTGATAGCGAAGGTTATCCTTGATGAGGTGAACGAGTTCGGTCTCTTGCGCGAGCGTCCATGGACGAGCGGCCTTCCGAGCTTGAGGGGCACTGTTGGCAGGAGGGACACTGGCAGCCGTGGACTCTTGGGTGAATGGAGGCGATTGACCGGGTTGAGAAGCTTGGCTTGGAGGGACGGACGGGGAAAGAACCACGGGATCCTCGACGGAACCTTGGGCGGCAGTCCTGCGCGTAACCATCACTGCCACCACAGGTAGCGTTTTAGACCCCCTAAAAAAGTGCTAGAACACGGGTGTTCTTTATGGGGTGAAAAATTCTCATTTGTCCCTCAACTAGGCGTGCTAAAACGGGGGGGTTAAAACGTACGAGCTTAAATTTTGAGACTCTCAGACTCGCACATCCGCCTCCCCTTTTGAGGGCAACCACCTCTGCTCGTCGGGCACCGCGCACACCACCGCAGCTCAGCGCCAGCATTGTCCCCCATACGTCCCTACGTAAAATTTGCTTCAAACGTCGATGTTGCGTCTTTGTTTGGTTCGTCGTTCTGCTCGTTTGCTCTGTATGAGCGATTTCTGGGTGGCCAGAAAATTCCACGTGGCTGAAGGTCACGTGGCCATACCACTGCTGCGTTGTTTTAGGCACTCTAGAACACACTGTTAAAACAGGAGCGATTTGCATGGGGTAGATCATGGTTTTTGGTGCTGAAAGCGCAAATGCCTTAGGAAATTCTAGAACAGCTATGAAGACAAGTGCGTTTTATGAAATTCTAAAATTCCTCTATAACATATGTTTTAAGGTTTTTTTTTTAAGTCGCTTAAAATGACCCCCGAGCTTGCAGTGCATGCTGGGATAAGGTGATGGAAGGCTTGAAGAGTTGATAGGGAATAGGGATGTAAGAACGCGGATGAGAGATCCAGGTAAGCGGATAGATCAAGAAGCGGACGGGTTGGGACAAGGAGAAGGGAGGGGGGAAGCCGAAAAGATCAAGGACAGTGCCCATTTATCTCTGATTCTTGCCCTCCATACCCTAAATGGACATCATCTGCTGGCATCTAGTCACCATGATCCGAGCGGAATCCATCGCGGATGAGCCGTAGAGCCCGCGCGTCTCAATGTCGAGCCCTCACGAGCAAGGAGGTGGTGAAGACGAGCTGGGAAAGGAGGTGGTGCTGGAGCACTTTGGTATTTATTTTACAGATACCGCGTTGCAAAAGCCCCTCCTGACCACTTTTTGCGCCGAAGAGCGAAATGCAAAGTACTGCCTGTATTAACGGTCGCTCAAATGCCTGATCGCCGTATCGTACTATATCATTCGCTCTAACGGTAGATTACCATACGGGCACCTGGCCTTCTGGCGAAACCCCTTAATGCACACAATATGCATACACCATAGAGTATAGAGCCATGATGCTGCCGGTCGATCAGTGTTTCACGTATTCGCCATTTGATTTGCGGCACTGATGTTCCTGCTCTACAGCCTCCAGTGTTGCTTGCTCATCCCTCCAAGCTTTTGTTCAATTGAGGATGGTTGGGCCACGTTCGAAATTACTCTGCACCACACAAGGTTCCTGATTTTCATAGCTGATCATTCAGGTAATAGGCAACAGCAGCGGTGGGGGTCGTGATCTCGAGGACACAGGATCGCGAATTGTGGTCATTCGAAGCCATCAAAGACTGCAATCTCCTCTTGCGGGCCGTCTCCACCATGCTTGTAGTGCTGTTGCTGTCATGCACTAGATAGTAAATCACTTGCCGAGAAAAGGACTGTAGTGCACCAAGGTGGTTGAAAGACGAGTGAAGCGATTCTTAGAACCAGTGTTGGATTCAATGGTCCTAAGTTCGATCAAGAGTAGACAGCAGACAGGGAGACAGAGCTGTAGAACGAGGCATGGAAGAATACGCCAACAAAGAGACAGAACTTACTGTGTATCCGATGAGGTGATTTAGAAAGCAACAGGGATGCTGTTTCTGAGACCTTTTTTCAAGCAATAGAGGTGGCCAAACAAATTTTTTAATCCTTCGTCATCCCAAAACAGTGCTATGAGTGGGATCAAGACATCACACCCGTCAGTCTTGTTCACACAGATCCTTCAAAGCAAACAGTACCGACTTCAGCCACGTTGTACATCTGCGTGACCCCGTGTCTCAAAAAAGATGAAAAACGCAAAAAAAAAGAACAATCGACTTGCACTCCCTTTCTCCTCCCGTTGTACGCATGACCTCTCAACACCTCTTTAATGTCCGCCAGCGCATCCGGCTCGCGTTTCCTCTCCATCAGCAGCCATATTTGCCATCCTCTTTGCCGTCTTCTTGCTCGTTGATCTCAGCTTCTTCCACCCTTGGTCATTTCTGGAGAAGGCAGCAAGCCAAGACTCAAAAACATGCTTACAGCAGCATGCTTCGTTCAGGTCACCGTCGCGCGTTACACAGAGGCGTAACCCTTCTTAAGCAGTCAAACGCCTTTTTAATACACAAAACTCATACTCAAGTTCGAGCACTGAAAGAAGTAAAAGAGTATGAGTTGCTTATCGGGCTTCTTATGAAGTACTATATCAGTAGAATCAACTTTCTGAATTGCAGCAACAAGACCAGAGTAATACTGTGCGTCACTGGACTCGGTCACCTCCTCTTCCGCTCTCGGCTATACTTTCCACGCAATTGAAACAAATACCGGTACTATTCCATTGTCTCAAAGCTGCAGTGTGAAGAAAAAGGCGTGAGTGGGAAGTTTCTTTGATGAAGGTCGTTCAAAGTCATACAGACAGTTTGAAGAATTGTAACTCGAGCGATCCAGAACCCTGACTGGTTTGTGACTCAGTCATAGCCCACTGCATTTGCAAAGGAGCTGCCGACGACAACAAACGTGTGCTATGCTTACCGTCGCAAAAAAGCCGGCATACGCCCGAATGTAGGTAAGCGTACCAATGCCGGCCTTTGATCCGGCAGGTCCATCGTGAAGAAGCAGCTCTTTGCGCTGATATTCTGTCACTGAGGTGGTTGTAATGGTTGTCACCGATGCTGTTACACATGAACGCTTCATGCACGACGGCTTGGTCTGGGTGAAGCTTGCGGACGGGCTCTTCAGTCATTGAGAGAACTATTGCTTATGATCATCCGTACAGAGAAACATCAGCGTCCGGGCTAGGGAGCAAAATGGCCTTCAGCAGGCAAAGGTTGGCGTGGGTGCATCAGCGAAGCGGGATTTTCGACAGCATTCCGGCAACATCCTTGTTCCGCATACGCAATAGCTCTGTCATTCGACGAGACTCTGCACTGTTCCAAAGAGGCTCTAGCTTCAAATGTATGACTCGACCAAAACTCGTCGAAGTTTCGCCCAAGCACATGGTCAAGAAGGAACTTGCTGGATTGCAGGCTACTGTGCGTTGCTGACTCAGTGATAACACATCTCTAGACTGAATCTTCTGACGCTTGCTAGTTGTCCATCTCAGTATCATACAGCAGCTCTGTTCAGATTTTGTGTTGAAAAACAGCGCCGTCGTGGCATAGGTCCCGTAGCCTCCTGTGTTATACGGCAGCAACGCTGATCGAGCGAGCTGAAGCCGAAGCCAGAGTGGGTCAGTAAATACGTGTGTTATACGGCAGCAACGCTGATCGAGCGAGCTGAAGCCGAAGCCAGAGTGGGTCAGTAAATACGAGCTTGTGTGAAATGTGCATATGTGCCGAAAGATCCTGGGATCTCCTCATGCAGAGCCACCTGTGCATGAATTCTTGTCAATCGTGGCGGAGGTAATTGCATGTCTATGCATGTGCCATATACATTTTCACGCTCCCACAAAGAAATGAAGAACGTGAAGGATAAATAGTCCGAAGTTCAAGAAGATCCGAGCGGCAGCAGATTTGTCTTCTATGAAGCCTGAGAACGCGCGCTCTTGTATTCTTGTACCACCTCGAGAATATTCAAACAGAGACGATCTTTGGGGCGACTCATAACACTAGCGCCAATGATCATCTCACAATCGTCCTTGAACATGTCTGTTGGGCTGCGACCAAACAGGCGTGTTGACGGGAAAGGCACTAGAACCGCATCAAAATGTGTACATTCAATTGTTCAATTCAGATAGATCTTTGACGCTTCGCCACAAAATCTCAACCTACGATCATCAGCATACTATCTGGGAAGCTTGAATGAACAGACTCTTGGTGTGATACAAGAAATGAAGTACAAGGTGGTTAAGTCTGCTCTTGTAAGATGGCAGTGACTTTTTAGACAGGAAGCATCAGGCTCAGGACGCAGAAGAGCCACTAACCAATTTCATTCGACGTATCCACATTTACTAGGCTCCACCGCCGTGCGAGTCTAATGGTCCAGGGATGATTCCCGTGAATGTTCAGGAATGAGTCTGGGGGAAATCCTCTGTGCAGGCGTTTCAGACCAAGATTCTTGGAGGGGTCTGGGGCGAAATGATCTTCAGACGATTTTCGAGCGAACCGTGAATGAGTTTGGGGGAAACCCTCTGTGCAGGCGTTTCAGACCAAGATTCTTGGAGGGATCTGGGCCGAAATGATCTTCAGACGATTTTCGAGCGAACCGTTCCTGGATGATTCTCATAGCAATGCTCTCATCATGGTCTATACCACAGCCGCGCCCTGACCATCGCACAGCAAGTCTTCTGGGGTCATTTTGGCCGTTACTACGCGTGGACATTCTGATTCGAAACTATCTCAAGGGCATCTCACATCGCGCTCGTCACGCATCATACGAGTCCAGTTGCAAGTATAGAAGAAATGGATTGCCAGTCTTCATACACATCGCTTGTTGGTCGCTGTTGTTGGCTGTTCACTTTGTAGTTGCTTGTGCTCCTGGTAGCTGCTAAACCTGAGATCCACGCTGTTGTTGATGTCTGTACATACTGATTCTCCCTGACGGGCCGGCTTCTTCTCGTCTTGATTTTGTTTGAAGGAACAATCAACGTTATTCAAAGCCCCAACGAGCATGAGAATGATGATAAGTAGTAACTCACCAACTCATCTGCAGTTGAAAGGGTAGCAGTAGGCAGGAAGCCTTCAGTCCGTGAAGTCCTCCGGCGATTCGCCGCGTACTGGCAGCGAGCCAAAGTTCAGCTTGAACTTCTTGGTCCGAGTCGCGACGAGAGGAGAGCGTTCGATTTCATCTTCGTCCTTTTCACGGTCGGCGTCGTCGTTGTCCTTATCGTCGTCGTCATACAAACCATCGTCTTCATCCTTATCGTCGTCGTCGAGCATCGTCTGTCTCTGCTTCTGCTTTTTGCGGGCATGCTCATCATCGAGTGGATGAATGTCTATGAGAGTTGAGAAGTAAAAGGGGGAGTAGAGTAAGTGGTGGATGGGAGATGGTGGATGGTGGTGGTTGGAGGAAGAGTGGTTGGACATGTTTGGTCACCTTTTATACGTGTAAGACGCGTCTCTCAATCAAGACACGCTTACTACACGCGTCACAAGTCGCAACACTTTCGAATGGTTAACGTTCCTTCTTGTTCTTCCGCTTCTTGTCTGATGCTTCTGGTCGCCTCTTGCGCTTTGTTACGCGCACTGCCCTACTCGCGATGTCGTGTATGGTGTTCTGCTTTCCTTGCCTGATGTGAGGCCAGATCGCGTAGCCAGATCTCAGCTGCGCAAAACTGACAGTGTACGCGCCGAAGTCGGAATGGACTACTTTGAGGGTGTCGCCTTCATGGGTTCGACGTTGATGAGTTGGGTTCCGGCCTCCTCGCAACCGACATTTCGCCCGAAAGCAATCGTGTTGCATATTTATTACAGCGACTATATCTTTGACAAGCACGTTCTGCTTCTCAGTTCCGACGGTGACCTCGAACAATCCTGCCTCCTCGCTTGCGTCTTGATGAGAACGCCCTGATGAGTACGGACTTCTGAGAGTCCGCCGAAACTGAGACCAGAATATCTTCGACGAGGAGGAGCGACGTCCACTGTTGCTCGTCGTCGTCTTTGCCGATAGGGGTGGCCACGAGGATTGCGCTGTCGGCAAAGACGACGTCTCTTGTATCCCCCAGCACGACGCTCGATGCTTGCTGGAAATGTCTTGTCGCCGTGTCGCCTGGGAGTTGGGTCCATACGATCTTGCTGTCGGCGAGGGGGGTTGTCGATCCTAGAACAATACTTGTGTCAACAGAAGCAAGTAAAGAAGCGCGCACGATATCTGGTCTACTCACCTGGCAGTCTTTGAACCTTCATGGCTTTCCAACCCATACATTCTTAACAGCAACCTTCCCTCCGGCGCACTAAGGAAAATGCGAAGACCTGTCCCCATTGATCCACCATCCGCCATCCTCCCGGCCCCGAGTATGTGTCGAATATCCTGTTGTCGGAGGATGGTATTGGCAATGACTCTCGACGGCCGAAGGCGGTTGCTGTGGACGGCCGCAGATCTGACGATGGAGTTGAAGGCTTTGAAACGCTCAGCACTGACGGAAGAGAGTGGGCCGAAGGCGAAGTGGGCGGCTGCGTGGCAAGGAGGTGGAGCTTGGGCTTCGACCACAAAAGCTCTGGTGCGGCCTTGACGAGCGTGTGAAATATCGAACTGATGCATCGATTGACATAGGTCTTCGAGATTGTAAAGCTCGCACTCGTCAGCTCTCGCTTCTCGGAATGAATGCCAGCCTCACTGTACTGAGAAACTTACTTGATATGCGTCAAGACGGAGTCTCTCTACTGAATCCACGTAGAGCGCAGAGCCAAGTCGGGCCGCCGCCAGCCATGCATCTGAGAGCGAGTCCAACGAGTTATCCGCGCCGATGCGGGGGAGGATGCTGGGAACGACAGCTAGAAGGGCGCAGAAGTCCTTCCCATTAAGACTGAGCGCATGACGGACCATATACCCGCCTCGGATACGCGAGTCAAGCCTCAAACCATCCACGTCCGCCGCACTGAGTCTTGCTGACAGCTGCGCTTTTTTTCGTTCGTCCAGCTTGTCGATTGTCGCTCTGAAGAGATACTTGACGAGACCGAGCAGAACAACATGGAGAACTTCGACCGGTAGTTGGACAGCAAGATCGAAGTCTGGGAAGGCGTGAGAGTGCGAGAAGTTCGTTCATGCCTTACTTCACTTCCAGTCTCCAGCAAAGCGCGCTTGCTCCCGGTACGATGAAAAGCTGAGACCGATGTCCGATGCTCAAGGGGCTTTCCAGTGAGTGAGCTATCTTTCTCTTCCGCCTGCTACGCTTCGGGGCTCTGTATTCTGATTTTATTAGCTCTGTCGTGATCTAGGTCTTCTGGCGCTGGCCGCTGTTTGAAACTTGAATCGAAATATCGAATCTGTGAAGATTAGAGAATAAGAAGGATCAGAAGATGCCTCCACGAGCAAAGTGGGAGTACGCGGCACCCGAGAGGAGAAGAATGAGCTCGAGGAAATAATCGTCTCTGGACGGAAGTAGGTGACATATCTCAAATTCTCACATGAGCATGTGTGCTGGTTGTTGTGGTGATGTGGCTGCAGTAGTACTGATTCATCGTGGTTGTGTTTTGTTGAGGTTGCTATGTGCTGCACAATCATCTCCGCCTTCGTGAAAAGTGATGAAGCCATCGAAACGCCGTCGGAGTACGCTTGGATGTCCGTCTGTGATCGTGCATCCAGTCGTCCAGTCGTACCTTGAAATCCAGCGTTCCTGCCAGATACCTCATGATACTCTTTGCAGCTGAAGTGCGCCGGACCAGTGTTCAAGGAGAAGCGGGCCAACAGACCAATTGCAAACGCCAAATCTGATCGTGTTCCCAATCCGATCCAGTTGAGGCATCCAATCTCCGCCTGATAATTTTTGCTCTTTTCTTCCGTCGCTATCTCATCGTAAGGCACGAGACGCTGCTAGGAACCAAGAGGAGTGCGTGATCCTTTTAGGTTGGATACCTCGAAGCGACCAAACATTGATCGAATGTAGGTTGATTGGGAGATGGTGAAGTCTTTTCCTTCTGGGTTGCGCTTGATCTCCATTCCAAGGAAGTGTCGGACTTCTCCTTGGTCCGGCATCTTGAAGCGCTTGGCCAATCCATACCCGAGCAATACGATGTCGGAGAGATCCTTGGAAAAAATCAAAACATCATCCACGTAAACGGCGAGGACGATCAACTTTGATCCTGCCTTATAGGTGGAGCCTGTTGGGACCTGGGTCGGCAACGGACTGTCCGAAATTGAGCTCCGAGAGGACATGGCGAAGAGTCATATACCACTCCCGTCCCGACTGCTTGAGGCCGTATAGAGACCGAATCAATCGACACACGAGATTGCGACCACCGTCGACCTGAAAGCAAAGAGGCTGGCGCATGTAGATGACCCCTTGCAATAGACCGTAGAGTTAGGCGGTCTTGACATCGAGGTAATGCACATGCCAATCGAGCGAAGCGGCGATGGCAAGGAAAATCCTGATGGTGGTAAAGTGGCTGACGGAAGAGTATGTTTCCGTGTGTTCGATCCCGCATTTTTGGCTACTTTGTCGATCTCTTCCTCCAGTGACATCAATGTGACAATGGCTTAGCACACAGCTGTGCTGAGCATTGGGTAGCTGTATAATGCACAGTGCGCTATGAATGCGAAAAGCTCAGTTTTGCTCTCAGTTGAATGGTGATTGCTGAACACCGGGTGTTCACTCACTGGCGCCCTAGCCAACGCCACCTTGCCCTCTTTAACTTTCCGGGCCACAAGATGCTCATTTCAGCCTGTGTCTTTTATTTTTCAACACATTCACCAGCACAAGTGTAGAGGCGGATTGGATCGCCGAGACCTTTGATCCTCACCGTAGCCAGCATCTGAATGAAAAATAGTATTGTTATTCACTCATTCTGTGGATATGAAGTCAAACAGGATCACAAAGACTCGCCTCACTCTGCAACTCATCACTTTTTCCCGTGCTCTCCAGCCTCTCCTTGTTTTCCAAAAGGACGAAGCTGCTAACGTGGCAAACTTCCTTAGCCAAGGAGACAACGGTCTCGCCTTCTTTGAACACATCATCCAGCTCTCCTGCTGACGCCGAGTCCGAACGCAGGCTGGTTGCCTTCGTCATGATAGCTGCCAGACGCTCCTCCTGAGCTGCTGCTTTAGCTGAAGTTTCCCTGAAGTCCGAAGATGTACAATTGAATGCTGCCAGCTTTCCTTATGACACTGTTGTATACGGCAATAGAGAGAACGTACCAGGCAGTGGTAGTGGTGTGTGTTAGCAAGTCCCATTGCCGGAACAGGCCTTGAGCAGATGCTTTCAAGTTTCAGTCGGAAGTTACGAAGTCGCTGGCCTTCGCTCTTTATACGACTTACACCGCCTTGATCGAGCAGCATTTGACCTTCGCTGGCAATATCGATCCAATCGCAACTCGATCCTCCGGTAGTTCCTCACTTCCTCAATTACCCATGCGCTCATCTTTTCTTGTGACTTCATCTCGACATCTCCTCACGCAGTGTTCCCAACCATAATGGTCAATATAGCATTGAAGATTCTAAGACCACTCCGTCTGCTGAAAGCGGAACTCGGAAATGAAAGACAAACGGGTGCCTCACGGAGAGGGCAGCTCGCGCCTGCTCCCTAGTAATTGCTAAGTAGTCTTGTATCTTATCACTCGTCAATTGAAAGTTCTGCCTGTAGCCTGAGAGAGGGGGCGATTGGAGGATGGGGCCGCTGTTGGTGCCGCTGTTGCGCGGTCGAGTGTCGCTGGGGCCGCTGATGGTGCTGATCCCACCGCTGGTTCATGGTTGTGGTGGTGGAACGGGCTTCTTAAAAAAGGCGGAGGAGTGGCTGGGGCAGTCGGACTTGCCAAACGCTTCTTTCCCTTTGCCGTCGCCCAGTAGTCTTTGGGTGCATCGGAAGCATCATCGACGAGCCGCTGAGGAAGAGAAAGAAGCAATTAGCAGCAAACAAAGGAACAAGAGTGAGGTTGTGCCTGAACTCACCACTGGCTCCCATGTCGGGTCTGCATAACCTGCTCACTTCACCAAGAACTCCCTTCCTCCTCCGCTTGCTTCCCTATGGTTGAGACTCGCTTCGACTTCACATCTCTCTTCCTCCTCCTCTTCCTCCTGTTCTTCCTTCTCCTTCTCTTCTTCTTTCGCTGCAGCCCCCAGCCAAAGGAAATCCTTCAGCACCTTCGCCCGGTGAACAACAGGTCAACAGGAGGCATGATGTTCCCATTCTTCTGCCGCATAACGTCCCTAACGGCTAACACTCCGAGCGGAGGCTCCGGGAGAGAGCGTGTGGATGCACACGAAAGTGTCAGCCTAAAGTTGAGCCGTTGAGCGCTTCTGAATCAACCCTGACTCACCCTAGCGAGCGTAGATAGCCCACATGAGTATTGGCGCTCCGAGGATTGTCGGGAGCCTCAAAATCCTTGTCGTCTTCGCTGATAAGTACATTGTCTTCTTGGTCGATTTCCCTGTTGTCGTCGTCGCCTTCCGCATCTTAATCGACTGCTTCAGGTTCGATGAATGGGTATGGCGTCGTTGCCGGGGCTAGCAGGTTTCATCTCCACATCGGCGTCGTTGGGCAATTTTGATGAATTTTGAGTTGCCTGCTCGGCAGTAGTCTGAGCCGCGGCCCTTTGAGCGACCTTGAAGTGGCGCGTCTTGGTTCTTTAACGCTCGCGACGGCCCATACTGCTGTGATATGTGGTCAGAAATGAGCGTGTCAGCAGACGAGCAAGTCGATTTCGTGTGCATGGATCGTGAGAGTTTGTTGTCAGCGCCTCCGTCATCAGTTTGGACTTGGACTTTTGTGCGTTTGGGAACATTAGACTTGGACTTGGACTTTTGAAATCAAAAAATGTGAGACTTTTAGTTCATTCCGACCACTACCCCAGAAGCAATACAGGAGGGGGTCAGTGAGTGGGTCGAAATTCAGAAAATTTTGATCACCGTCACCACCTTTCTTGTCATTCCATACACAAACACTCAAAGAGACAAAGAGAATGACTGTAGCTGGGATAGACAAACGCTCTCTCCCGCTGTTTTGAGCGTCATTGATTGTGTGGTTGTCGAGAACGGTGGTGTTGAAGAATTGTACAGTCAGAGAATGCATTTTTCCGTCAGTGAGGGGGTCGATTCTGGTTCAATTGGATCGGGGAAGTGATCGCCTGCTCGAGCGCAAAGCAGCGTCGACCGCTGCGCAGGCGGCATTTGAGGCTGAAAAAATTGGAATTCCATCTGGTCGTGCACTATAGCGCGAGAATGCACAGACCACTCATCACGCACGCTCACACATAGGACAACTGCACAAGACGAGTCTACTCAAATGGACGATAAGGAAGCTAGAGTTCTTGCCGGAGTCACTATGGTCAATAGTGGCCTTTCCCTCGGGAAAGCAGCTCGGCTCACGGGCGCTCCCAAGGAGACAATCCGTCGACGCAAAAGCGGTATTGTAGCCCGCGGCGACATGGGTTCTCATGGACCCCAGCAGCTCACTGATCATGAGGAAGCTGCGCTCGTGGACTTTATTCTTCAGATGGAGTTTTCTGGGTTTTCTTTGCGTCGTTCTAACGTTGAAGACTCTACTATGGCTCTTCTTTTAGCGCGCTGGGATGAGAACACGCCTCTTCCCTCCTTTGGAGACAGGTGGTTCAGCCGCTTCATAGAGCGTCAATCTAAGCTTAGTTCCCGAACTAAGGGGACTCTGTCCGGCCAGAGGACTAAGGGATTGTCCAAGGCTAACGCAGAGCATTCTTTCAATATTGTGAGTAATCCTATTTTAGCTGATACTGCTTGATTGCCCGCTTGTTGTTAACTTAGAGGTCCTGTTTTTCCTGGCAGCTCCGCGATCTAGTGCAGCGATGCAACTTGACTGCTAAGGACATCTTTTCGATGGACGAGACTGGAGTCCAACACGGGGTGTACTCGAAGAAGTTCAAGTACGCTGGATCGTCTAAGTCTCGTAAGGAGGTGGAGACTACCAAGCAAGGTATGTGCAATCCCATATTACCTTGTTCTGCCTCCCCCCCCCCCCCCCCCCCCCCCCCCCCCCCCACAGCAGTCTTTCTTGTATCAATGATGCCACCAGACGAGAGGAAGTGGAAAAGGCACTACGTCATTCGTCTCACTTCACGCTGGACATGCTCAAGCTCGGCAGGCAGCACAACGTCCACATACTGTCCCTGCCGGCTCACAGTACGCACGGGATGGCTCCTCTCGATCGCACCTGTTTCTCGCCTTTGAAGGTTGCCTGGGCAGAGTTTCAGTGTTGGGAGATGTTCCTGACCGGTATAGTTCGCCGTGATGACGTTAAAAGGTCGGTTATTCGTCATTGCACGCAAGCCGCCTGAGGTTTGAAAGTCAGGACTCTGATTTGTTTGTTTGCATTGATTAAGCGCTGATCGCTAACTCTTTACCCATCTGTTTGTAATACATAGACTCTACGAAGCAGTGCGCGCCAAGGCGTTGACGCCGGCCAATATGACGTCCGGATACGCTTCCACAGCTAGCTCCGAAAAATGCAGAATCAAGCTCTTCTGCAGCAGACAACACCCGCTCCAACCTTCTAAACTCCTCTGTTCTGCAGTCCACTCAGCTCCTCAACCAGTAGTTCGTTTCACCTTGAAATACATGCTTTCCCTTCCTCTACAGTTCATCTTTCAAACCTGTCTTTGTTCAAGTACCACTTGTTCAGTAGGATCTGGTGTGGTTGGTGCTGGAAGATATTGTACATTTTTTTTGTCAATTGATCGCGAAATCTGAAACCGACCTCAACCTCTTCCAGGCACCATAGCTCAGAAACGACTAACGAGCAAGGAAAGTGCACCTCAAATTTGTATTCTAGCGTTGCTGTGTGCTATTGTAGCTTCTCAAGTTGTGTGTGTGAAGAGATATGGTCACTGACCCACTCACTGACGGCTGACGGGTGACCCACACACTGACCACCCCCTGTACAGCAATCAGCATCACCTTCTTTTCTCAAACGGAAATTTGGGTGAGTCACAGCTCACAGCGCCCGGACACTCGAGGCACTGGCAGGCCTGTCCCCCCCCCCCCCCCCCCCCCGCACTCGCTTCAACAGCACTCCCTCACCCAGCTCTCCGGAGCGTTACTTGCCCAACGACACTCTTCTCAACTTCTCTCCCACCGCCAAGGATGCAGAAGATAACTCTCACTCTAACATAGATCCATCCACACGTGCAGCCTACTTTGCGTTCATGGAACTTTATCTTGAGCCGGAGATCTCGGCGCTTATCGCCGAGAAGTGTGCTGACCTTCGGGCTCAAATTGACCGAATCAACGCCGACAAGAAGCGCCTCACCGAGCGCGCCGAAACCTTCGATCGGATGTTGCGGACTCGCCTCCGACTTTCCGGCCTCCACTTTCACTTTCTTCCGGATTCCGAGTGGTCCCGACCCTGAACGCGCCAATCCCTCAGCCGCATTAGCCGAGACCAGGGTCGTAGCATGGCGGCGCAACTTGTAGTCGCCGCCGATGGTAGCATTAACCACTCCTTCCTCCTCAACAATCCCGCCTATCACTATTCACTACTGCCTCCACAAGTTCGGCCACGTTCTAGTTTTTTTCCCTTTTTCCTCTTCTCTACAAATGTTATCTTATCAGTTTCCCTTTGTTCAAACTTCACATTATAAGATAAAGAAATAATCTGGCCTATACAGTTTACCACTTTGCATACCTCCCTCTACCAGCTACTATCAACCTCACACCCATGATCCAACAGGGCGCTGGTCTCCAGCATCCGAACTCATGCTGCATTGGAGTGACACGTCACTTCAGGAGGGGAGGATGTAACAATTATACTACAGTCACCACATTGCCCACTCTTGATCATCAAGAGTTGAACAAGCTGTTGTGAATATGTTAGCTTGGTTACTCTACCAGTATTCAGTATTGTACATTTGGACTGAGCGTATTAGTTGTGAGTTCTGGCACTTCCACTTTTACTTTTGTCTGCAGGCCGTTGGTACTTGGTTCGATTAGGGGAGTTTCGCATTTGGTCGTGAGGGGGTTACGCCGTTACGGCAAGGCGAAATCAATTTTTTTTTTTTTGCCAGGGAATTTGGCCTGGACCCTTTCGCTGCGGCCGATCGGCGGCAAGGCAAAACTTCTGTTTCGAAATGTGATCTTCTACTTCTCATCATGCACCCACCACCAGTCACCACCTCAAGCCCATACATCCGGTGCACAGGTGACCGTAACTACATAGCACCAAGAATCAAGAAGCAGTCAACCTGCAGGTGTGCGCTCTT